>JAPYYV010044383.1:0-11972 GCA_030522625.1 Copidosoma aretas
AATACCAATAAATAATATAACTTTTTCATTTTAGTATATCTGAGTATTTTTCAAAATAGTTTCCATTATTCAATTATAGATTACATTTATTTGAGAAATAAAATCTCTTTCAATACATTAATAATGGTCATATTTTAATACTTATTGAAAATACATAGTTCTAACTCGAATTTTTCATTCTAAAAAAAAAAAAATTTGTGTGAGCGAGAGAGAATGATATACAGCAACTTCGCATTAATCTACGGAAGCTTGTAGGTGCCACCACCTTTACATGCTGCGCGCGCGCGAATTCCGATGTAAATTACTAACACTCGAGCATGCGAGCACGCGAGAGTGTTAGGGTGCATGTTATAGTGTCAAAGTCTTTTTTCAGATTTAGTCCGTTTAAAATTAATCAGAAAAATGAGTAATAATGTGATTGTAAGAAATATATTAACAATTTCACAATCAAAATGAAAACAACCTTATCATATGTATTATCGTATTACTTGATGTATATTTATAATTATTTGATAATAAAACTCAAATTTATTTATTCCATTTAGGTTATGATATGTAGAGAATGCAATGAATTTCTGGATGTATAAAAAAATTTCTGGAGTCACAGATGCTTGGATAATTTTGATAATACAAATTATGCACTTGTATCAAAGGATGACAATGAAATCTACGCTGGTAAATCTCATAAGTTAAAAATAATTCAATCTTAAATATACATTCTCTACATATCATAACCTAAATGGAATTAATAAATTTGAGTTTTATTATCAAATGATTATAGATATACGTCAAGTAATACAATAATATATATGATAAGGTTATGTTTTTATTTTGATTGTGAAATTATTTCTTGCATTCACGTCATTACTCATTTTTCTGATTAATTTTAAACCGACTAAATCTGAAAAAAGACCTTGACACTATATATATTTATTAATACACGATGGATGTTGTAACATACCATGTTTTATTACTCGCGTATTTAAGGCCATAAGGATGACAAACATACTGTAATAGAGCAATGTATGATAAAGGCTGAGGAGTAATGTTGAATTGCTTTTATTTATTTTATTATTGAGTTTTGTTTTCCTGCGATTGGACGAAACCAAGATTAACACGATGCGAATTGCTGAAATTTCTGTTTTTGAACAGGCGCGCGCAAGATGGGCGAGCATTAACGATCTACATAGGACGCACGGTTATGATAACGTGTCAGAGTGCGGGCTGTCATTTTGGTGTCTCTGAAAATGCTTTAATGCACAATTGTATAATAGCTTCAATGCACAATTAAATAATAGCTTCAATGCACCATTTCAATAATAGCTTCAATGCATTATTTCTATAATCCCTTCAATGCAAATTATTTATTAGCTTAAATGCTGATTGTTATTATTAATTCTTTTGCTTAAATGCTGATTGCTATTATACGAAAGCTTAAAACACTAAAGAGCACGTAAAGTTGATTTTTGATTTGGTTTTGTTCCATTGTTTGTACACATTTTTATAATCTATTTTATTTGCTTATATAAAGCTGTGTATTCAAATTTATTGTTCGATTGATTTGTTTTTGCGAACCCTGGCGAATAGATGCTTGCCTGTCTTGCTTGATTCAATTTTTTCAGCGTCCGCAACATCATCATGAAATCTTCACGGAGCAGGATCTTCATTGTCCAGGAGTTACGTATGTAAAAAGGAGCCGATAGTAAGTAGTAAGTGATTTCCAAATCCTCTCCGAACCTCTTTGATCTCTTGCTTAGCAAGAGTGACCAACGTTCGCTCCATTACTTCATTCCTTCCTTTTTATACATCAATCCTCGGGATAAGCCATGCGATCTCGTATTGATCGTTCATATTAATGTTTTGTGTGATTATGTACGCTTGTGTTTGGAACTTGCACAGACCAAATGTCTACGAACGTAGAACTCATTTAAGGTAATTTTACCAGCAATGTAATAATTAAAAAAAACGTTACAATGTATATAACGTAGAATAGACTCTTCCATTCAAATCTTCCGCCAACGAGCTCAGTCTGACATTCTTCAGAATGCCAGAACGCCATGTACATGCACCCTAACAGTCTCGCGCGCTCGCACGTTCGCACGCTCGAGTGTTTTACATCGAAATTCGCGCACGCGCAGCATGTGAAGGTGGTGGCACCTACAAGCTTTCGTAGCAATCTGCTAGCTGTACACCTCTCGCTCTCACAGGTCTGAATGGGTGATGTATGTCTGCTCGCTTTCGTAGCTCTTTTACGAGTGACTACAAGTCGGCAACACGAGTCGAGACCTAGTCACTACTGCCAGATAGATAAATAGGCGGCATGGCATCTGTCCGTTCCGGCGCACTACTACCCACTTGCATAGTTCATCTATAGATACACTCGGTGCAGAATATGAATTTACAACTACTTACTCCTGTGTTTGATCAAATATATATTTTGTATGAGCGAACGTGTGTTATTCTACACATCATGGATAAGTATTTAGTAAAAGTTGTGCGTGATTCTCGTGCAAAAAAATCTTGTGATACCAACAAACAAAAGGAGAAGTCGACTGATAATTCTAATTGAGTATGTGATGACAACGAAAATAATGATGCTGATACCTCAGAAAATTCTAAAAGTGTATAAACAGGAGAGCCGAGTAAGTAAATAATCCAAATCCGTACTCATTCGATCAACATGTCTAACAAAATAGAATATGTGTGTGTGTGTGTGTGTCTGTGTGTATGTGTGTGTGTTAACGAAAGGTTTTACGTCAAATAGGTTGAGGCACAGTGTTGCAGGTTGCAGACGGTCGCTATTTACAAAATGTTGTCAATTTCTGGTGTATACAGCTTGACTGTATGGGTTTAAATAGATCTACTTTTTTTTCAATATATTATACTGCTATACGTTCGGCTCCCATAGAAGGGCACTACTCTGGGCACTGAGCAGGTGGGAGAGGGAAGGGAAGAGGGATGGGAGGCCACCCCTGGAAGGTTGCCCACCCTGTCACGAGGAGCATTGCGGGGAATGAAAGCACATGTGAAAATTCACAGAAGCTTGGTCGAAAAGTCGCATTGGCTAGGAATCGAACCGCGGTCTCCCGCGTACCGACCCACGACCATAGCCGACCGAGCCACCGCGCGCTCACCTATATAGATATACTTAATACCAAACAATGTATTTTATTATGCTGGATGCTGCTATGACATTCAGCAGTGTGACGCGCGCGATACCGGCTTTTACCGTTGATCGAGGGACAGTACGGTGGATAGCTGCCATCAATAGTTTCTATTTTCTTTTTACATTATATTTTCTTACGTTTGTGCAACTTAATGATTACAACACTGTGACATTTACTGTTGTAAGACGATAGTAAAAGTTAATATTTATACCAAGTAATCAACTTACAGAAATTTAAAATAAATTTTTACCATTTTAGGTAAGAATCTACTTCGTAACCTTCATAATTGGCAAAAAAAATTCACTTGGATTCAACTAAACAGAAATAGTAAAATTATTTGCACATTTCGTACAGAAGCCGTAACAAAAAAAAAAACAGTTTAATTAAATGATAATAGTAGTAGAGAGTCCTGTAAAACATTCGTGGATCGAGGCTTTTGTGCGTGGAAGAACGCAATCTCACGGTTTGAAAATCATAAAAAAGGACGTCTGCACAGAGATTCTGTAATATCTTTAGCTAATTTAACGGAACCAACTATTAAAAATCGACTAAACACTCAAAAGCAGAATGAAATGGTGTTAGCTCGTACTGCATTAGACAAAATTTTTAGTACAATAAATCTTTTAGCTCGACAAGGATTGGCTATCCGTGGACACAGTACCGATAACTCTAATCTCGTCCAATTTTTAAATACAAGAGCTGAAGACTGCCCAGAACTCAAAGTTTGGTTGAAGCGTCGAAACAATTGGCTGAGTCATGGTGTGATAAATGAAATCTTAGATTTAATGGCTAGTAAAATTATTAGAGATAAAATAAATATCATAAAATCAGCACGGAGAAAAGAACTACAGTAATTTTTACCGTAAAAGTAACGGTAATCCTGTGAAATTTGGGAGATATGTGAATTTTTACCGTAACTTTATATGAATTTTTACTGTATGTTACGGTAATTTTTATGGTCTCTGTAAAATTTATCGTCGATTTACTGTAATTTTTACCGTGGAGTAACGGTAAAATTTTCCCTGAAAAGATCTATAGCTATAGCTATACATAAACACGGGCCGGAGGGGATAAAGGACTGTTCGAACCACGCACTAAGAAAAAATCGTTGCAAATACAGCACCACCCCCGGCATGTCCACTATCCGCATGCAGTGGAGCAGACGGAGCACAGGGCCTGTGTAATAATAACGCCTAACCCGTGCAGCTGCTGCACAGGTCTCCTAGTAAGTGCCAGTTGCATCGCATAGTTGCCGCACCAACTGCACAGTCAAGGGATGCTACACCGACCTGTGAAGCAGCTGCACAAGTCACTGGTCCTTGTAAGTATGAAGTTCACTAGTGCTCTGCGTAGTACAAACACTCGTGACCGCAGTAGATGCACGGACTTTTTCTAGATTTGTTCACGAGTCCACCTCGTAGGCCTCAGAGGCCTCCTTTTTTCTGTAGTCAATGTATGGAAGGTATTACATGGACTATAGAAAAAAAGAGGCCTCTGAGACCTCCAAGGTGGACTCGTGAACAAATCTTCTGATTGCGGCGTTCAGGGCGTTCGCCAGCTGTATATGATCACGTTACCTACGCGTAAACAGCAAAGTATATACATACATAGGTAGTGAGTATATTATATACGTAAACAGACTTCACAGACTTACATGTCATAGCCAACGAACGCATAGCCAACATCACTGCGGTAAATTAATATAGTTTCATTAAATGTGTCAGTACTTACTGATCAACCGCGACACAGCGCTCTCTGACCCGCGTTTAGATATAGCTATAGCTATATCTCTTTTCAGGGGAAATTTTACCGTTACTCTACGGTAAAAATTATAGTAAATCGAAGATAAATTTTACAGACACCATAAAAATTACCGTAACACAAGATAAAAATTCATATAAAGTTACGGTAAAAATTCACGTATCTCCAAAATTTCACAGGATTACCGTTATTTTTACGATAAAAATTACTGTAGTTCTTTTCTCCGTGAACTAAACATTTTTCTGTAATAATGGATGAGACATCAGATATATCAGTGACAGAACGGATATCAATTTGTATTAGAATCGTTTTAAATGATTTATCTGTTGAGGAACTATTTATTGACTTTTATTCGACAGAAACTACTAAATCTGAAAGTCTCATGTACTTAAAGATATTTTCTTAAGACTTGATTTAAATTTTAACAATTTGCGAGGCCAGTGTTATCACGACGCATCCAATATGAGAGGGAATTTATCAGGACTGAAAACGCTCGTTTTGAAGCAAGAACCGCGGGCATTATATGTCCACTGTTCAGCCCATAATTTAAATCTTGTTGTTCAAGACGCTTTGGAGGGCATAACTGTAGTTCGAAACTTTATCGGAGTAGCGCAATTTAAAAATCTACAATCAGAACAATCAGAAGATGCTACTAATATACAACCTTAATCACCAACCAAGTAATTACTAGAATTTTAAACTTTAAACCCTATGTACATGTTTAGTTATTTCAATACCTTACCTATGCCATTCCATACTTGAACAATAATCTATATTTTAAGGTGGTGCATAAAAGTTTCATCATTAAGAACGCTAAGATTATATACTAATTACAATGCTGCTATAGAGTTTTTTGGCGAGATAATTCATGACAAAAGCGTCGACAGTACTGTTTCTGCAAGAGCTGTTGGATTCTCAAAAAGCTTAGAATCATTCGAATTCTTTTTTTTCTTGAATATTATTATTGATATGTTTAAGCCAATCGAATTTAACAAAAAATACGATTCCTCAATAGAAGCAAGTACTTTCAAAGAACCTAAAGATTTTTATCGCAAAATTTATTATGAAATTTTAGATACGGTTCTAATGTCTTTAAATGAGCGTTACAGCAATGACACAATGTCAATTTTAAATGAATGCAAAAATTAATTAATTGGTAAAGATGCTGATTTAAAAAAAATTGTTAATTTTTACAATGGCAATGACTTGATGACTGAGAACCATCTTGACATCAAAAGACTTGAACTGCATAAACAATTTTTTCTTGACATTGTAATAAACGGAGCACAATCTAGTGATTCAGAAAAAAATGGGAAAAAAAGGTAGCGGGATGATAATCCTTCAAGCAATCATTCAAGTAAATTAAACGCGAAAATAGAAATTGAGTCATTAATAGTACATTACCACCCTGGTGCTAGGGACGTATTCCTGCCTTCCTCGAAGCTGTTTGCCCGAGCGAAGCGAGGGAAAACATCGAGGAAGGCAAGAAAACGTCCCTCGGTATTATATTTTTCATCATGAGAGCCGAAAAGAAGCGGCGAAGGTGCGATTTTTAGGTTAGAGTGATGAAAAAGTGATTATCATAATTTTAAAAGACAAATCAAACATCCATTCACTTATACCAGAGTACATAAAACTTCTTAAACTTTTGCTAGTAATACCTGGCTCATCGTGTACATGCGAAAGATCTTTCTCATTGTTAAGACGTTAAAAGACATGGTTACGATCGACAATGACTCAGAAACGATTGAATAGTATGTCAGTTTTAAATATATACCAGAAAGAGGCTCAGTGTTTAAATTTAAATGAAATTATAAATCATTTTATGAGTAAAAATGTTTAAAGAAAAAGTATGTTCTTAATAAAATGAATTTTTATTGAGTTGTTCAATATTATAAATAAAATGCTGTTAAATAACGTTATTTTTTCTATAAGTATACCTTCTTGCTTCATTACAAGCTCACGCACACGCTGGCGCACGTGCACACACACGCACATATTGGAAAGTAGCATACACAGTGTATTTTACTTACTAGTTGTATAAATAGGGATTTATACATATATATATATATATATATACACGCACATGGCACGCACAAAATTCTTGGCATAACCACAAAAATTATGCTCCGCCGCCCCTGGAGGTGATTACCCTGGCGATTTTGAAATCAGATTGGGATCGACCCAGTTCAAACGTTTATTTAAGGCACATCATAAAGCATCAAATATATTCCCTCCTATGAATCAAAAACCATAGCCATTCTCGTCTATTGAAAAAGAAGCTACATAAGATAATGGTCAACGGAGTAGACATCGAAAGGAGCTACTCCGCAAAGTACCTCGGCGTCACGCTGGATAGGAGACTGAAGCTTACGGGGCCTTTGTACAGTTGAAGCCGTTCTATAACAACATAGCAGTCTCACAAAAGATCAAATTGCGCACCTTCAACGCCATCATAAGGAGCATCAGCATCTATCCCATCCCCACCTGGGGCGCTGCAAGAGAGAACAGTCTTGAGGCCATTTAGGGCTTCTTCATGAAGATCCTAAGGTCGGTACTGGGCATTCCGTGGTACATAAGGAACGCCTAAATGTGCAGGAAGTTTAACATCATCGCTCCCATCGAGGCAGCCCCCATTCTCGCCTCCAGAGTTCGCGCTTCCATCACGGACTGTCAAACCCTACCATCGCGGCCCTCGCTGACTTCCAGCCCGAGCGCTTCGACCTAATTAGAGCACTCCACGACAACCCAGATTACACATCTGGTCTACCTTCACCCACATCTTCTTCGGGAGACTCACATAGTTCATATAGTTCTCGCCATAAACCGCACTTCATTGCGTCACGCTCCCTTCTGAAGCACCCCAAATTCCCGCCGTTTTCCCACAGCCACAGCAATATACAACAGTTACACAATCACAAGTACGCCCCCACATACACAAAATACAGTGTACTCACACAATACATTCGCCCAGCTACACATCACACAAATTAGCTCCACCAAATCTATTCCGGCGCCAGCCAGTCTTCGAGCTTCGTCCAGTAGCGTTGGAGCCACTCCTCATATCTCTTTGAGTGGAAGCTGGCCATCGAATTTCTCCGTTATTTTCCATCATCACCATCTCACCCCCCAGTTCCTTTGTCTTCTAAGGGGGCATAGTCAGCATAGTACATCGCACTGGTCCCCGTAAAAAAAAATAAAAAATAAAAACCTTTCCCCCTAGTTCTCTTGTAATCTCAGAGTTTATTCCATCCACTACTTCTCCACCTTTATTTACCTTGCTCATAATATACCTAATTTCAGTGGCACTATCCGAAGACAGAAGCAAGGATTTGTTAATTGGTACGAATGTAAATATACATTTGGTTGATTCACGAAAGTCACATTGTTATCGATTTGGTGCTTTATCAGTCTCTCACCAGCATCAGTAAATGTTTATTAAAGGCAAATTCTCTAAGTTTTTTATCTTATAGATTATAACGTTATTGATTTTTATGTTGCTAGGTTTGTCCATGTTTTGTTTCAAATCTCATTATTTACATAATTCCATTATTTTCCGTACTTGTCACTAATTATACTTATTATATTTTGTTTGCTTGTTTGATGCTATCATTGAATTTAATTACCTTATCATTGCAGTTTATTTCAACTGGAGTAGTCCATGGTTTTGTTAAAAATTTGTTTCTACTGAATTTCACTGTATATTGGGACACGCATATTATCTGCCTGATACTGCTAACAAGCAGAGCGCAACTCGAATCCATGTCACCAATCTCGCAGCGTTCTATCCAGATTTTGTTTTTTGAAAGGCTTTCTAGTAGTCAGTATATTTATTGCAGTTTTTGTTTTGTTTTTGATGATTATGTCATAGATCAAGGTAAAGCAGTAATGTACGATGGTCATTTGAAGAAAAACCACTGCCAATTATATCGATTGGTTTTTTTTCTTCGTCTAAAAACGTTATTTTTAGGAAATTTGATGCCCTTTACGATTTTGTACGACAAAATATACGAAAACAACATTTGGTTGCGAAAAAATTCATTCAAGAAATTCGATTTCTCAAAATTAATATAATAAAAATGAAGAGAAACGAACGGATTAAATTAAAATTTCATTTTGTAGAGGTGATAGGTATCCAAAAAAAAAGCCATGTTGGGACAAAATTGGTTGAAGGAATGCTGAGATAAGACTGATTATATTCATGATCTCTGATACACTTACAAACACCCTCATTAATTTTCTTTTTTTCATTAAAAACGTTATTCTTTAAAATATTGTATGATCTTCAAGATTTTCTACTGCAAAAAACTCTAAAACAATGTTTTTTAGTCAAAAACTCACTTTTTTTAAATGATGGAGTTTCTAAATCGATTAGATCTAGATAAAATAAATAGAGATGATAAAATTAAGACATTATTTTACAACGGTGATGTATATCCTAAATAAAAAAAATAATCAATGTTGGGTCAAAATCGGTCCAGGGAATCATGAGATATGAGTTATATCTCATATAACTGATTATATCATAAACACGTGCACCCACACATACCCTTGTAAGTTATCTTGTTCTGCTGATGATTTTAGAGATTTCCTACCGGAATCTATTCTAAAACAACGTTTCATATTGGTAAAATCCAATTTTTCAAAAAAATCTAGTTTTAAATATCGATAAAATTAAAATTAAAAAAAATTAGATAGCCAAATCCAATTTTTTTGTTTCAGCGGTGATAGAAATGAAACGAAACAAAAACTTCTGCAAATAAATCAGCACAAAGCTTCCTTTTCAACATTCTTCTGCAATTATTACACTAAAAAAAAAAAAAATTAAAATAAATATTACAATGATTTAAAATATTTCCATGCTCTACGGTGTTAAATTATTTCGTAACTAAGATAATCATTTTTACCCGAACATTACAAAAATCTTGTTGCTAAAATATTATTGAATTGTATGAAGCTATTTGATTTTCTGTAGAATATAACTATTGGCGAAATAAAAATTTAATTTTTTAACTCCAAAAACAGCATAAACCGCTTTTTTAGCATTAGAAATCGTTATAACAACGTTGATAGGGTATGTAATGTTAAATCTTTTTGAGAACCTAAATAACGACACCAAAATAAACATTTTGAGCCCTAGATCATAAAAATCACTCAGAGGGTTTCTGAGGTTTGACTGAATTAAGAAAAAAATTAAGCTGTTTTAATGCTCTATGAAAATTACAGAAATAAATTTAAAATCTTTGTAACTCTAATAGTAGCAAAAAACCGCTTTTTGGACATAGACAATCGTTATAACAACCTAACTAAGGTATAAAACTTAAATTTGTGTTTTAGAATCAGTACAAGGATATAGAAACCAATATTTAGGCCGATGAATCATCGAAATCTATTACAGGGTTTCCAAAATATGACTGATTTTCTACAAAAATCTTAGTATTTCTTGAATATAAACTAAACAAAATAACTTATTAATATGATTCAATATCGAAAATAGAGCTTTTTTAAAGCTCTATCAATTTCTACTATTTAGCAATTCGAATAAAATTTTGTTTACCCCAACAAACAGTAAAAAACCCGTTTTTAATCATACATTAAAATTCATGTTGGTAAATTTCAGTATTAGTAGAGTGGCAATACTAATAAGAATAAGCCTAATTTACTTTTCTGCTACTTCGTTTTACTACTGAATGGGAAAACGAGTTACGGAGAAAATTTACAATAAAACTTTCTAACTGTGTGCTTTGACATCAAGTTTCCACCCTGCAGATATGCAGACGATATCATGAGAAGATTAACCTTTGAACTCGATCAGCCCAACTTTATCTATTAATATATTTTTTTTGTACAAAAACGATCAATATTTTTACGAATTGTATGGTTTCTTAAATAATTGTTTTATTGTAGACTAAAGTTCCATTAAAATCGGTCTGTTAAATTTAATATAATTGGATGTGAAACAGTCACTTCTAGCTGCATAAGAACCCATGTTATACAGCAAAAATTTTTTGTTTATTATTAGACTCAGAGGAAACAAATCTTTTTATAACTTTGGAAGGTTCTTTTTGATTCATTTGTTGACCCACACTGATTTTTGCATTAAGATGTGTAAGTTAAATCTTTAAGGTAGTGAACCTCCTTAACGGTTCATCAGCATCTCGAATATTTATGCACTCGATTTTTACCGAGTAGCCCTTATCATGCAGCAGTTTATTTATTTCAATACTCCTGAAATAACGTTTTATTGCATCTCTAATTATGTTTATAGGTGTACTTTCAATTTCAGACTTCAATTTCACTCTTTTTGTAGAAATAACCTCTATAGTAAGGTATTCTGATGCATTTATGCAATATGCAGAAATCTTCAAAACATCTTTAATAACTTTCAAAGTTAACCAATTATTCACTTTAAAACTGCAGGGCTTGGAGGAACATGTCTAGACAGGCTTATTATTTATTTTGATCTAAATTATACAAAAAAAATGTTCAAAGTATTTCTCTCACTCTTTGATATCGTGATAAGGAGGTATACAGGAGTTAGTTCTGGTATTAGAGATCTTATGTGATCTCTTGTAGAATCTTTCGTCGTCGTGTAGTTTTGAAGTTATTTAATTTTTGAATCATTTTATTTTTAGTTTCTATTCATTATTTCACAATTACTAGTACACAGAACGTACCGTTAGCTGCGCTCACTCAAACTGTCAATTTCAATCGTTTAAATGGCGTGCCATCTTACCTATGCACTGTACTTGCAACTTGTATGGTTCATGCGCACTTACAGTACTTATACAAATAAATTTTCACGTTTGAGGCTTCCCTCGCTATTTTCTCAAAATTTAACGTGTTGACACTGTAATTTTTTAAAGTAATAGATTCTTCACAGTTTGAAGTATATGTACCAATTTGATTTCTAGGCCAACCGCTTTTTATTGTGGTATAGCAGTCAATTGAATTTAGAGTTCCGTAAGTTTACGTGTTGAAATGACGAATTTTCACAAGCGATTTTCTCAAGAATGAATGTGCTGACCTACCTATTTTTTGTTT
>JAPYYV010044461.1:0-11198 GCA_030522625.1 Copidosoma aretas
GCGCGGCTCATCAGATGCTCTGTTAACAGTGTGAATTAGTCATTCGTCGAGTGAACACGTATTATTCTGAGCAGTGAGCGATCAACAACGGAGTAAGAATAATGGAAATTATGTTTCGTGAGTAGACTTATCTTATACTTGCAACTTGAATAGAATCGTTTTTAATAACGTGTACGTATATAATGAAATTATATATAATATAAGTAACACAATAATGATGTATACATGGTACAGTCAGTAAATTGACTACTTAATACATACATAAGTCTAAAACGGGATATTTTGGTGTGTGGAATAGGATTTTCAAAGTTTAGTATTTAGAATATTTCTATTATTTTTTCTATGTTATGTGAGGACCAAACTAGCCGAAAACTTTGGTCCCGGCTGCATTGTCATTTTTAGAAAACACATGTTAATTTAAATGAGATTATTTTAAAAATTCAAAAAATCCTTACCGTAATGGTACTTTTTTTTGGCAATTCTGAAGCTCCAAATAGGAATTTTTCAATAAAATTTAGTTTGGTACATATGCATGTACCAATATCCGTCGTACACTATAATTTAAAATACCTCTTTGGAAAACATATCTCGAAAAAATTAAAATCTCAACCTATCTATACATGCAGTAGAAGCAGCTAAAAATGAGATTTTCAAATGCTTCGCATTATTGTAATGTCATTTTAGCCTGTTTATATTCTATCTCACAGCCATGCCAAATATTTTTCGACTCGATTTCAAAAGGACTATCGGAGAAAATTAGTTTAGGCTGTTCAATAAAAGTTTTGGCTCTAAATAACAAAATGCATTGTTCATAAACATATAGGCTTCATGAAATACCGCAGTTTTTGCGAAACGACCCATGCACAATCTATATGCGTGTCGAAATAAACATTTCACGATCCTCGTGGTTTATCGACGAATCAGGACGCAATCGAAAGATCATTTGCAATTCATCTTGCGCCCGTAACTATGTTGAAAATTAAACCGGGCGCATCTCGAGCGTCGGGCTTAAATATGTATGGCCGTAAATCTTTCTCCCTCTTTATCGCTGCCCCGGAGTGACCGCGCTGATCATTTGTTTAGCTGCCTCTACCCGTACGACTATCTATTTTTGTAACCAAAGCTTTACTTTTAGCACATTGTCCTGGAGCCCCGTTTGAAGAGATAAAACAACCAACGTGCGTAATACACTTGAGAAAAATCGATCGACCAATATTTGCAGTGTGTATAACATATGCACCCGTTTTCACGCACCACGCATACCCGTTGTTCCTAAAATGACGTATACGCACTCTCCACGAACAGCGCGACCGGAGAAAAGCACCGTCGCTATCCGGGCATTTTTGACTTCAATGATCCCCCCCGAGGCCTAATACGCGAACGCACGCCGACCATGACGCCATAGCCCAGAGCTGTACGCCCGTCGCGCGCGCCCCATTTGCATGAATTCGCGGGCCAGCGCTGCACGCGCGATGAATAATACGCGCACTGCCACCGCGTATGCTGCATGCACCGGCAGCGATTTTCGATCGCCGAAAGCGCCGATAAACTGCAGCTCGGGCCGCGACGGCTGCCGCCCGCATAATCGACCCGCACTTTGCGGCCCGTGGGGGTGGGGTCAAAGCCCCGGCTCGCACGGCTTAATGAAATTTTTGACGGCCCCGCGACGCCATCCGATGCTCTCGTAGAGGAATCTCGTCCCGTTGCCGTCTCGTCATTAAGCTCATCCTCCGACAATCGTAGCGCGTGATGGGGGGACGGGTCCATTCGTGGGATAGCTCGCGCGTAATATCTTACGACGCGCGTATAGGCGCGGAAATGACGGCATCTGCCTCCGTCCTCTCTCGGAGACATCGGCTCTAATCGGCTCGAGCCTTGCACCGCTGGCTACGAATCATGGCCTTCCCCGTCCAATCTGTCGGAGGACGAGCCGATATTTCCAGTAGTAACAGTCGAGCTTGGTCGGACGGCTCGAGCGTCAACTGTATACCTCCTCCGAACGTCAAAACATTAAATCCCTAGTTTGACGATAGTTTTAGCCGCCGCTCGTTTGGTGTACCCCAGAATTTTCATCAGCGAATAATTTTTCGGCCCCAGGGGCGGGGAGGGGGACAAAAACACCGGTACATGCAGCAGCAGCGCGGCAAAGTTGGGCGGACAATTATTACGCGATTATTCAAATCGCCGCGAGAGAGTTTTCCAACTGCCCGCCCCCCGGGCTCGTTTTTCATCCCCCCTCCTCTCCACATGTTCTTCCTCTTCTTTGCGTAGCGCAGCTTTCGTTGACACGCGCGATGATGCATCTACGGTTTTCTAGTCCCCCGGGGGTGTAGGGTCGGAAGGTGCCGCCGAGTAAACACGACGCCGAGCGGAATCGAATAAACGCTTTTCCGCAAATAGGTCCGACAATGGCGCGAATTTAAAAGTCGGGTACTTGTACCGTACTTACACATACACCGCGACCCACGTACGGGCGGAGCCGAGAGCGCGCGCTTATCGTTCGAAGGGAGACGGCGAAATTGAATATTCTTCCTCCCTCTTTTTTTTTTTTCTTTAATATTCCGCGGCGCGCGCGCTCCTCGAGCTCCATACATAATACGGCGAAGCGAGTCGGCGGTAATCGGGCGACTTCTTGTCCCACCCGCTTCGCCCCGACTCGCATAAGCTCCGCGCGACGGTTATCTTTCGATTCTTGCCGGGTAGCGGCTGTGGTTATAAATGCTAATATACGAGGGCGCGCGCTCGTTTCGTACGACTCACCGTTGAAAGGAGCCATTTTCCCGAGAGGCCCCTCCAGGAGCCCGTGGCTTTGCCTCCTATACACTTGCCGCTGCGCCTTATGCTCCCCCGCCCACCTGACTTTCTCCCCGATGGTTGCGAGCGAACTGCTCCTCTCCGGCTGACGACGGCAATTTTTCTGGGGAGAAATGATTTCCTGCTCGTACCCCCCTGGCTGGATACCCTTCCGCGTTCGTCATCGATTTTCGGGGCGACGAGGGTGTTTTTCGGTCGCGGCGTTCTTGAATCTTGGAGGACCCTCGGAAGCGTTTTCGATTCATGGCCCCACCAGCCCCGCTCGCGAAGAAGCGATTTGTACCATGACGCGGACTTCTCCCGAAATATTTTACTGCTGTTGGTGGACAATAACTTTCGGGGCAATTTTCAATCGAGTGTACTGTTAGGCGCACGCTGTCGCGTAAGGCAGTTGTAGTGCCCTATGTCCACTCGAACAGGGCTCAACGGAACGTCAATTATTGATGCCATAAACTGGAACATATTTACATAGCTGATCCGACGAAACTTCTGTGATCGAAACCATCCTCCTGCAGTGCTGGCCGAGACTATTTTGGAAACAAAATACAAAGCAACTCATTCGCTTACGAAAATAGTTTGGTCAAGTTGAATAACGCTCCAGTCCATGACGTGTGCATTATACAAGCGCGTTATTAATTTGACGCCAGAGGCGAACCCCTGTCTCGCGGGAACAAAGTTCATGTACACACACAAACTCGGACAGCAAACCATACGGACAAACCTGCCCTGAAAACTCCGCGAAAGATGCATGGCAGCGAAATCGTGGACCTCCCCCTCCCCCCATATCTCCAAAGGTCGCCAATCGCCGGGCACGGATTGCTGCTCCGAAACGATAAATTAACGACACAGCAAGCTCCTATAGGGGAAGGGGGGGTGGGGGGCATAGTTCTGCCGGAAGGAAAGTTCCCTCCCCTCCGTCCTCGAGAGAATTCCTCGCGGCGCCGGGGATCCCGGCAAGACTGTGATTTAAATATCACTCCTGGGAGACGCGGGGGTAGGAAGAGGGGGTGAGCCGAGCAGCAATCCGTCTCGGGCGGATTCAGCCCCGTCCGATCGCGGCGGAGCCCGGCGTGCATTTATGGATAGCAGCTACCGGGGGCGGAGGGAAGGCCCTAATCCGGCGTAACATCAGACACTTGTCCCATCAGCCGCGGCTGGCTCGCGGATTTTTCATCCCGACCGTCCGTCTCTTCGCGGATCGCTCGAGAAATTCGCGAGACTCGTACTCTCGTCTCACGGGATCGTGTGTACCTCGCTCGCGTACACCCGCGGCAATTTAATTGTATACTGCATGTATTTTTCACCAATTTGTCTCACGAGAGCCCTTCCCCTCTTCTTCACTTTTCCAGACGCCTGACCGAACACAAGTTCCGCGAAACCAGAACCGTCCCGAGCGACGAGTTCCTGCAACACCAGCAGCAGCGGCAGCAGCACGAGTGAGGCGCGACATCGAATTAGCCATGACACCGACAGCGACCGCGACGCGAGGGAGAGCCCGGAGGCAGCGCCCGCTGCTGAAACCGTCATAGACGCCCAGGCCCTGCGCGGATGCACAACAGCCCACGCTCGATCCGTCGTTGTTTCCGAACGACTCCACTCCGGGCGGGAGATGAGAGTGCCGCGGGCCCCGCGAGCCCTGGCTGCTCTCGGCCAGCAGCAGCAGCAGTAACGGCTCGCCGATGAGGCGGTGGTGCTGCTCGGGGTCCAGTGGGCCGGCTAGCCCCGACCGGCGGCGGCGGGCCCGCGGCGAACGAGCGACCGAGGCGGCGAGCTGAACGGGCCGGAGTCGTCGCCGGGCCGCGGCACAGCCCTGCCCTGGAGCCGGGCGGCGAAGCGCACGAGCCCTTGGCCGTCGTGGCCGGAGCGGAGCAGCAGCAGCAGTCGAGTCTAACGAAGCTCGGCGCCGGTGGTGCTGGTGGTAGACACCAGGGCACGGAGAAGCGGGTGACGTTCCTCGAGCACCCGGTCGAGCTGACCGAGGCACCGTCGGGCGGGCCCCCCCGGTCGCCCTGCGACGTTTGCGCCTACTCGACCTTCTACGTCGAGGAGCAGCAGCAGCAGTACCAGTGTGAGGAGGAGGAGGAGGAGGAGGAGGAGGAGGACGGTGGTTTCGGGAGGCCGCCGAGTTGTAGTCTGCACCACGCGCCGGGTTGTCCGGCGATCCGCGCTGCTGCCGAGGAGGGGGACGAGGAGGCGCTGCTCGAGGAGAGGATGCAGGACAAGCAGGGCGGTGGTGGTGGCTGCTACCGGGCGTACGAGGCCCTCAAGCCGGCAAACAACGGGAACAGCTCGACCCTCAAGCGGATGCACGCCAACTCGAATCAGCACCACCACGTCGGCATGGCCAATTCGAGTAACGCGCTCGCTGGTATGCACCACCAGGAGCAGGCTGTTGGGGTTAGCGGTGGCGGTGGTGGTAGCAGGCAGGTTAGGTGCCTGTGCTTCGGCGGGGTGCCCGACAAGGCGAGCAGCCACTCGTTCGTCAAGGGCTTCTTCATCAATCTGGTGATATGCGCCGTGCTCGTGCTGTACACGCTGCTGGGGAGCTTTCTCTTTCTGTGGATCGAGGGATCGGGAGAGCTGCAGCCCCGTCATCATATACTCGCGACGACGGATCACGCGACCCGGAGGAACGAGACGTGGTTGAATCAGGTTAGTTAATTGGTGTGATCAACTGACATTTTGAGTGGTAGTGGTGGTAGGAGATGGTTGTTTCGATCGTCTCGGGGTTTGTGGTGCCGAATACAATAGTTTTGCACTACTTTATAGTAAGAGACTGAATGTGGGTTACTTTGTTGAAACACTTGTAATAGTTTGAGAGGAGTCAATCGTATGGGTTCCAAAATACGTGCACAGTATAGGAACTACCCTGCGGAAAATCTTCGAAAGTTGAGAGTAAGCTGCGAGTGAACGTTCTCTGTTTCTAAACTGTTAATATTATAATGTAAAAGGGTCGTTTTCTACGTAACGCTGCTTACTCTTAAGATGCTGACTCGAAAATCATTGGATTGAACAAAAAATGTCTTCATTACGACTCGTAAAGTATGAAAAAAATTAAGTTGAAAATAGATATTTTTAGTAGTCCTTTAAAACACTGGTGAGGGAAAAAAATTTTCATTTCAATATCACAAGTTTCGGCGGCGGACTGACCGAATGCGTGCAATCAAAGAATCACATTTTTCATTTACGTACACTTTGCATATCTTTGTATGACGTAAATTCTGTTAGCCTATCACCTTTTACAACCATTATTCGCGATACTTTAATAATCGCACATCCTGTCTGAACATGTTGGCATTCGATTAATTTTTTTTTCTTTTTTCATGCACGTATTTTTTGTGCAAAATTCACAATTTCACCGCAAAACTTGCAAGAAATTTCAGCCCCAAAGCTATAAATTCCAACTCCCCCGATGCCATGAACTGTTGTTCCCTGCACCAACCCCCGCAAACGACGATCCGCAGATAAACGACGCGCGGAGCCACGCCGTCGAGAGCCTGTGGGTGACGACCGAGAAGCTGAACATCCTCTACCACGAGAACTGGACGAGGCTCGCCTCGGAGCAGCTGGCCCTGTTCCAGGACCAGGTGGTGCGCACCGTGACGAACAACCTCGAGGCCGCGCAGCACTCGGCCGTGCGCTCGAGCGGCGGGGACGACGCGTCGAGCGCGGGCGGCGGCGGCGGCAGGAGGCCGGTCAACTACGAGTGGAACTTTGCCCGGGCGTTCCTCTACTCGCTCACCGTGCTCACGACCATCGGTGAGTCTGCTCGTTCCGTCGATCCTTGTACATCGTTGTATCACTCGCGGCTGGGGAGGAAACTACGGGGCCCTGGGAGGATGCTGCCCATTAGCCCCGTACCACCCACCACACCATCGCAGCTGGTCCATTGTTCCGTTGCCTCTGAAATAACGGCTATCCGATCGAGGGAGCGCGCGAATCCGATTCCCCGTGTAAGAAGAACGAACGAGGCAGGGAGGGGGGACAACGAAACAGGACCAGGAGCGACGTATTTGTTCGTAATTAGTGGGTCAAGCCATAGGAGCGACGCACATCGAGCCTGCCGAGAACTCGAATAATCACCAAAAGCAAATACCCATGCAATTTAACTCTGGCTCCTCCTCCAGTCGCTCCTCCTCCTCCTCCTCCTCCTCTTTCATCAAGTTCGGCTCTGCATGTGTATATATATATGGCCCTGCCGTTTAACAGACCAAATACCATTCCGCGGCTGCTGTTTCGGCTTTATGTTTATTCCCCTTTCGCTCCGTGTACGTAACTATATAGACGCGTGCCCCCCCCCCCCCCCCCCCCCCCCGGGATTTTTCGGCCGCCTATTGGGAAATCCGTGCCAAGCGTCCTCGACGGAACGCACAAAACGCTCGGCGGCACGATTATAACTCTCGACTCGCGGGAGGGGGGGATTTTCAAAAGAGCAACGACGACACAAGCGCCGGTCGAAGTTTGAAGCCACCAGAGCCGCAGCGCCCGGAGAGTGTCTGTTTTCTCGTGCGCGGGCATGTGCGTCGGGACGCGAGCGGAGACGCACATACGTGTATATATATTCAGAGAGCCGCCTGGATAGCCGAGCCCCGGACCGGCGCACCGCGCGTCGAACGGGAAATGAGTTTCTGCCGGGGCAGGCGCTCCCAGCCGGGCGAACTTCCGCGAACTCCCCCCCCCCCTACCCTTTAGTATACGCGTGCCCAGCTTTTGCTGGCACTCTTGCCGCCCCGTTCTTTTTCCCGACGCCCCTCGCCACCGCGGAATGATTTCCAGGGAGCGAGCGCGCGCGGCCTCTCTGTGTTACAGGTATACAAGTACGGACAGCACCCCAAGATTTTCAGAGAGACCCCTCGGCCTTTGGCGCGCGCGCTCGGCGGACACTCGAGAGGCGTCCCCCGGTACGGTAATCGCGCTTTAATTGCTTAATTAGCAGAGACGCCGGCGACGAGCTCCGCTGCCCCTGGAGTGAGCCGAGACTTATAAGTATATAGGTGTATACGTCGGCGAAGACGGGCGAGACTCGCCGTTGGCGTCGTCGCTGCGGCGACTCTGTTTGTGCACCTATAGACTTGGGTGGTCTCCTCTTTTTTCTCTCTCATCCTGCGATCGGTATCGGAATGGGTTCCGGAGCGTTTTGCATAACAATCGCTCCGATGTCCATTGCCATTGGAATTAAAACTTTTGCAAAAGAGCTGACCGATACCTCTACACGCTGTGTACTACACGATGATAAACCGTTGTGTAAATGCATCAGTGTACTCATTTTCAGAGGATTCGAGCTTGAGTTCATTCGATGGGACAAAGGGCTCGTGGCCCAAATGCCGATCCCACGAGGGTTCATCGCGGTCTATGTATGTCATTCGAGCGAAATCCGTACGGAGTATACGTACATAGTGTAGGGTGTCCGTTATCTACAAAATTCAAGTTCTTGATCATCCACCCTTTGTAAACTCTTTGTTGCATCCAAAAATAAAAATCCATTGCCGGAAAACCAAAAGATTTTAGAGCTAACACGTACCACTGACACATCTTCATTTTCCATTTAAATAACATGGGACTTTTACATTTCAACCTGGTTGATTTTTTTTTAAATCCAGAAAAAATACTTAAACTGGTCAAAAAAATCATACAAGGGTGCAATTTAAAAATCCCATGCTATTTACATGGGAAAACAAGACGTGTCTGGTGGCACGTGTCAACTCTAAAATTTTTTGGTTTTCAGGCAACGGATTTTCATTTTTGGATGCAACGAAGGGTTTCAGAAGGGTAGATGATCAAAAAGTTGAATTTGGTAAACAACGGACACCCGAATACACACGCAATTGTGATCATAGTTTGCGATTCGCGTCGAAAATGATCTCAAAGGAAAAAGAGAAAAAAACCTGTACACAACAGCTGCTCCGCCGTCGAATCCAATACCTCGCCGAGTCTTCCGGCTCCGCAATCTATTTCGCACCGCCGACAATCGGCCGTGAACAAACGTGCAGTATACATACAACCAATACACGCAGCCGCCGAGAGACAATCGCCCTCCGTATTTCCCGGGCGCCGAGTCTTTGATAATCACGATCGAAATAAAGGCGCGCAGCGAAAATCCGAGGAGATTGGCTGGCTTCCTTTGACGCGCGCGTACACCTATAGAGAGGCAAGCGCGCAACGTGTAATCCACGGCGATAATTTGCAAAGACGCGAAGAGCCGAGTCTGCACAGAGAGCCATCTTCACGCTGCGATGAGCGGCAAAGAAATCGGGGAGACGAGCGCGCGGGCGCGCAACAACTATCGAGTTCCCGAGGGGTAGCGAATTAATCCGATTCCGCGACGGGGAGGACCACCCCCTTGTTCCCCACGACTCTCCTTTCGAGGCCCGCGCCCTCCCGTAGCGCCGCTGCGGTGTATGGGAGCAGGTTGGCCGCTCCTTCAATTTTTTCCTCGAGTGTGTATACATTAGTCTCCCCCTCCACAGAACTGCCGACTTGTAAAAACCTGCTAGGGCTACCGTGGACCACCAGTCCTTAGCCTTCAATAAATACCCTACTCTACTCTTCCCCCGGCGCGGTTAATTATGCGGAAAGGTACATCGCGGTGCTCTCCATCAGCCGGGACTAGCATTCTCCCGGGGACAAAGACTAACCCCCCTTTGGTCGATAAAAATCGCGCGGACGCATTGGCCACCGGATTATTCATCCGCTCTGGCGTTCCGTCCGCGCAGAGGGGGGGGCGATAAACAGGGCGGAATAGGTACATAAATAAACAAATCCCGTACAGCTTCCGCTCGACCGGACGGCGAAAGGAGCGCCGTTTCGTTTCCTCCCTCGGTAGCGGCGCGGAGTCTCCCATCCGCGCTTGCCTGCTAATTAAAACGAGGCCGGCGGCCTAATTAGGTTAATGACCCCCCCGGCCTTTCGGCTTGTTTTTCCCCGCGCGGCCGCGAAGACGGACGGACGGGCGCGCGCGCGCGTCCCTTTCAATTACTCTCATTCAATTTGACCCTTTGATTCGGGACTGGTCGTCTCGCCGTCGCGCGGGGCTCGGACGCTGCGGTATACGTACACCCCAGGTGCAACGACCTTCGCCCCCGTTGCATGCTATGTACACATGTATCGTCGCTTGGGAGGAAAAATTGGTATACCTAGTCGGCCGAGCGCCAAAAATCTTCTTCTGGTCGACAAAATGCCCGTTATTCGTTCGAATCTACATTGTCCAAAATTATTAATAAGATTTCGTTACTTCGGGTCCGCAAAAGTACCTACCATCGAGCTCGGACGTATTGGTGCCTTTCGCTCAGAGCTTTTTTTAATCGGTACCCTTTTCCTCCCGATCGACGATATATGTACGCTCGGAGCTCGATCACTCGAAAGTGCGATTAAAAAGCGCGTAAATCACGCGAAGCTTTTCCCCCGATTTACAATTTTTTTTTTCCCGCGCAACGATGCAGCATAAATTGTGTAAATAGCGCTCGATAGCCCCCGCGGCATCGGCGGAGCCCTCGTTCCGCCCGCGCTTTAATATTCAAAATCTAATGGAGCACCGGCATCCGCACTTTTTCACTGCGGTAGTGCGTACGAGTATGTGTACAGTTACGCGGGCCGTGATTAAGGCAAAGGGCCGTCCGCGTGATTTGCGGTCGCGGCGGTTGGGGGGGGACAAAAATCCGAATTTACCGGGAAAAGCGGACAAAGGCCGGCGGTGTTTCCCGGATGAATCGACCCCCCCCCCCCCCCCCCCCCCCCCCCCCCCCCCCCCCCCCCCCCCCCCCCCCCCCCCCCCCCCCCCCCCGCCCCCCCGCCGCGTATGGCCGCGGCGAGCAAACGTACTTATACTAATGCCGGTGCACGCGCTGACGCGCGCGTGTAACGGAAGCCCGCGGGAGGACAAAAAATTGTGTCACCGCTGCTGCTGCTTTTGTACGCCCCTTTCCTTTCTCTTTTTCGCGCTTCCTGCACCGGCGCACATTCGCGTGTGGCCGTCCCTTGCAGTCCGTTTTTGGATTTTCGCGGGACTTTCGGGGGACGTTTCATCCGAATCGCCCCGATGGGAGCGCCCGGCCATTCGGGCTTGAAAACATTAGCTCGCGCCGCCGCCGCCGGACTCAAACGAGGTTACAAATTACCGAAAGCTTTCAAGCACTCTGCGCGACGTATTTTTTTCAGCCCCCTTGCCGGTGATGGGGAAATGTCATTCTGTGATGTACTAATTTACGAAATATACGTGGACACGCACGGGGGGGGCGATCAAAAGCGGGGGAACGCGAAAAAGACCGCGCGCGGTTCGGTGATAAAGTCGGCGGATGACGGAACGCGCGGTGTTTCCGCGCAAAGGTATCTGGCGGTTTTTGCGCCGGGGGGGAGAAAAACACGGGCCGATACTCCCGAAAGCAGCG
>JAPYYV010044551.1:0-11153 GCA_030522625.1 Copidosoma aretas
GGGGGGGGGGGGGGGGGGGGGGGGGGGGGTTGGGGGGTGGGGGGGGGGGGGGGGGGGGGGGAGGTCCTCTGTTTGGATTTTGGGATTGCGGGAGTAATCTTGGGGTTGGATTAGTGTCGAGTTTTGAGACGACATTTAATACGATATGCGAATTCAATTTTCAGGAGAACAACATTTTTGAGAATATTCGAGTGATTTCGAGACAGAAATAGTTGTGTTGGTCGAATAAATTATTATTGTTACACAATAATTTTGTTACTGTTAATTACTTATGAATCAGCAATGAACTGCAAAAACCAATGCTTTCGTGGTGTTAATTGTTTCGTGAATAAGATATCATCCGATGTACATTGAAAAATAGAGAAGACAACGACACTCGAGACCAAGACAAAATTCCTTTTTCAATATTTCGCTCTTGCGAAGCCCTACCCCTCACGCGCTGGTTCGGTGTGTGGCGGAGTCTCCAACGAACTTTGAGTCCAGGCAAACAAAAATTCCCAAGAACGCACAAAAATCCGTGCCCTTTGGATTTTGCCATTGTCCTTGGCTCGGTTTGCCCTTTGGCACACCCTCTGCTTTCGCCCTGGAAAAATATGTCCTGGGAAGAGTGATGGCGCGAAGAATCACGAAATCCGCCCTTCTGGATGGAAATTGGGGTCCTAACTCAGCTTGGAACGGAGTTTTAAAGTTCGCTCGGATGGCAATCAAAAGCGCTCGGTGGAGTAAGGAATGTCGATCAGGTCGAAAGTAACTAGCGAAATGACTTGGTCGAGAAGTTTGGAAACGAATGAAAATTTCGTATTCGTAAGCTTATAGCGTTTTGGGCCAAAAATCAAATCCATCGTAACTTTTGGCCGTACCGGAGCTGAAATTGGAAAACGTTTCGAGAGTTCTCGCTGGTCTTTAGAACAGGTACTGTAAATTGTTTACTTTAGGTTAAATCACTGCCGAATAAGTTGGAGTGTTGTTTCCACCGCATTTGTATCCTTCATGCTGGTTGTTTTAACAATCTGAATGTTGGACCAGCCAGACCACGCAGAAAATGTCTGCCTGTACAATACACGTGTTTCGGTTTCCGCACAGTATAAAGGCACTTTCCAAAACTCTATTTCCTTTAACTCTGTTCTTAAAAAATTACCTTTTATCACTTACTAACTTGTTTTACATCCAAAAAATAATTTCACTCAAGCTCAGCTGCATAATCGCACTACAATAACTAAACCTAAAAAACTTTGCTCGCGCGTCAAAGCGTTTTTGAAGGCAAATGATAAATCGATCTGCATACATTGTAGTCCTTCCCGAAAAAAACGAAACTTGCCCATTGTTACGGACCAATCGAATATGTATTTTGATTCCTCCTGAAGGAAGCTTTGAATCGGTGAACAAAAAATTTTTGATGAAATACGTTAGAAGTGACTTATACAGTGTCTAAAGCGTAAAAATACCATTTTTAGAAAAGTTCGTCCGAGTGTATGTGTGTGTGTGCGCGTCTATGTAATCAGTCGTATCTCAGAAACCTTGCGACCAATATTAACGATCCAGGGCTTAAAAAGTCTGGTTTTATGTCTTCATAGCGGCTTGAAAATAAATTCAAGTATTCTTTTATTCAGGGTGCTGAGTAATTTTGGAATTTTGCCAGAAAAGAACAGTAATTTTTAAAGCGAACAATGAAAGTAATCGTAAGCGTTAGCTACTGAAGTGATCCAAAACATATTCCGTTGAAAGGCGCGAGACGTTACAGCAGCTCATCGTCAAGGCTCGGGACGAAGTAGTAAAACGTTCTTTTCCGTTTGTACGAGTATATATATGCATTGTCGCGCACTACGCGTACGCACGCCTCTCCTGCAGTTTCCTAACCAAACCTGTCGACGCTGGTGATTCTGCGCCAAAATGCTTTTTCTCGCGCAGTTGTGGCGCCTTTCCACACCCCACTCGAGATCTTATTACGCATAGTTTAACGAACAATTCGCCACACTACTGCCTCCGATCCGCAGTTTTCCTCCCTCCTTATGCCCGCACCTTTACAAACAAAAGTCCCGGCAGAATCCAAGCGAAAACTCCGCTGCCCCCCCGGAACCCTCCAACCGAGCCTCGTCATAAGGCCGGCTCGCGGAACCTTGACCCGTCACTTGTATTCCACCCCCTCACCCTCCCCGAGCGTATCGCTCCCACCCTCCGCCGCAGCGCCGTCGTTACCTAACCCGCGCTACCCCCTCCTCCGCGGCGTGGTATTCAAATCAGCGCAAAGTGCCTCCGTTGCGCATTCCTTACGCGCTTCCCTCCGTACCACCGAGGAGAGCGCGCGCATTGCACGGGGACGCGGGCGCATAAATACCGTAATTCCGCCGGCGCTGCCGCCCGACCTCCTGACCGATATATAGCGCCCGGACGCCGGCAAAAAGCCCCCCCCCCCCGCCACTTGCCCGCGTGCGGTGCGCCCCGCGGCGCCCGTCGCGGAAACCCGGGTCTTTTAGGTCCCCCCCCCCCCCCCGGGGAGTGGTCGCGGTGCGCGCGCGGCGTCCTCGATCCGGTTCGGTCCTCTTTTGCGGGCCGGCCGGGGGGGTCCTTTGGGACGCGGGGGTTCGGGGTCTTTGGGACGAGGGCCCGGTTCGACGAGCGTTGGGAGCGCGATTGCATCAAATGTATCTCGACGGCCGGTCTTTTGCTCGAGCATCGCGCTTCGACGAGCTCTCGTGGACGATCGTTTGTTCGGCAAAAGTGGTGGGAAGCGAAGATCGGAGATGTCGAGAGGAGGTACGATTGTCTTTTTATCAGCTCGTCCCGTTTGACCGTATTTCACGCAGTCGCGGGACTATTAACGGTTCGGTGTTGTTCAATGAGATGGAAATCAGGTTCCGATGATTAATGATAATCGTTCGCATGTCGGTTTCATAAACACTATTTATCTGGTCCCTGTGCGAGGACCGGGGTACTGAACTCTTTATTCGAATGCTTCATGAAGATTGATAACCGGGATTTAATCGTACTAGCCGTTCTATAATTTATAGTATAACCATCGATAACGTGGGATTAATATCATTATAATTTTTCGTAGTATTACTGTATGGTTATCGCCAGTTATCGATGGATTATTGAAAATAACCATCGGCCATCATGGATCGTAAAATTATATTTTTTCCAGTTACCACTGCAGTGAACTTTGTTTTAGCGATTCGGCCATCAAGATCTGATTGTTAATTTGTTTATATCATTTTGTGATCTAGCCAAATATAATTTTACAACCCAAACGATTCGAGTGGACTGTCGATCCACACATTGGTCTTTGATTGAGATGCGATGTAAAGCTCATTAGGATAAGTAGATGGTTGCCTTATATGGTCAGACATCCGCAAACTCATTGCGACCAATTTTTCAATAAATACAATTTTCAGTTTTTCATTCAATAACATAAAAAGTGTGAATAATCTTTATTTCTCTGTTGTTAATATATTTTTTGCACCTGCATCTTATTCAATCGCACGGGCACTTTATCTTTGAAGCAGTACAAGTAGATGAGTACTTGGTGTGGTCAGACATATTTTGTGTTATTCGGGTCAAATCGATTTGATACCGTCAGCCAAAAGTTTCAGCTGTTTCTAGTCCAAGTATCTCTTCACAATTCCACATACAGTGCAAATCTAAGTAGTCCAAGTAGATACGTACTTGATGTGGTCAGACGCATTAAGTTTTTTCATTCATTTAATGATACATTTGTAATAAATCAATTGGACATCGTCGCGATTGAGAATGCCGAATCGTTGTATGATAATATTTCTGATCTAAATATTACTACCGATACTTTGTACATTACGATGCAAATCCCAGTAGTACGAGCAACGAGCGCTCGGTATGGTCGGACGCATTCTGTTAGACTTTTCGTCCAATAAAATATTAACCACCAACCAGCTCGGAGGCATCATTCCAATGTTTAAAACATGCATTGCCAACGTCGTTCACGCTATTTCCAGCATCCCTCGTTAAAATGCGCATACCCCCAATCGTAAGTAGTACAAGTAGTGCAAGTAGATGCATCCCAGGCTCGGTCAGACACGCGTCAGCGCCCACACCTCATTCGATCCTTCCTCACGCACCGAGTGCGTGCAACTTATCATCAACACCCCTCCACCCTGACACAAAAAAAAAAAAAAAAAAAAAAAAAAAAAAAAAAAAAAAAAAAAAAAAAAAAAAAAAAAAAACACGAATCAATAGTCCGCCCCTCCTCCGCTCTCGCGCGTCACGTGCCGCGGTCCGCAACAACCACACACCCTCGCGTCGTCCACACTCGCGCGCCTAATCGAATATAATAAAATAAAACCCCCGACCCGGAGAAATCCAATTTGCAGACGGGCGGGCAGCGCGCAACCGTCGGCCGGCAATCGGTTTCCTCGCCCGTGCACTCACACCCGAACTTCGGCTCCGGTCACGACCCGCGCATGTTCATACAGACGCGAAAATCAAACCGCGCGAGGCTGGTGCGTATTCGCGCGCGACGCGGCGACAGCCTCGAATCGATCCGGCCGCCGGTCACGGGAGCGGGACACAGGCCTGGCGCGCTCCGTGCAGCTCCGGTGGATCGCGGAGAGCCGATTGACCCTAGTAGCAACAGTAGTTGTAGTAGTAGTAGTAGGTTGTACTATCGGCGCATCAAAGTCGGGCCGTCCGTTGGCCGGGGTCGGACACCGCCACGTGCTCCCAACGCCGTGCAGGCAGACGCGCGCGGGCCGGCGAGGGAGGGGCCGCTGCACCGCACTGCGCGCAACAACGAGAGCAGAGAAAGAGAGGGAGAACACGTGTGCAGTGCGCGCGGAGGAGAGATCGGTGATCGATGAGCCGGAGGGGCGACCCGATCGGCCGATCCGTTCCGCGTCCCTGTGTAGAGCTGCCGCCGCGAGTGCGGGAGGGGGGGGGGGGCGCGTGGGTGTGACTGCGCGGCCGGGCGTGTGCGTTAATTGGGCCGGCGGCTGCTGCTGAATCGAGACTCGGCGTTCGCGTCAACGGGGCGGAGAGTCGATCCGTCCGCGTGCGTTGGGGAGGGCGGGGACGCGCGCGAGCGTGAAAATACCAGGAGAGAAAATCGCGCGCGGCGTTTAGAGATGATGGGGTGGGTTTGAAAATTTTGTGTTTACAAAGGCCCACTGGAAGACCAGCATTTTCGAACGTTGGTTTTGAATAACGTGATTTTAAATACACACCAAATATCCCACGTTGAAGTATTGCGTATTATAAGTCGGATACGAGAGTTTGTACGCATGTGTGAACTGGATTCTTTTATCGACTGAGGATTTTTACCGTGAGGGTGAAAATTTCTGCAACGACGAATGTAAAATAGGGTGGATTGGCCAAGAGTTTTGCTGTGCAAAGAAAACATTGTGCTTAAAGATTTAACAAGTCGATCAGGAAGTACGCTTTACACTGAACAGGCGCCATGTTGTAGCATATAATGGATTTTTCCCCGTGGACTTTTTTTTCAAAGCTAATTTTTCTCATTTGACTTTTTTTTTCTTAAAAAATATATGCTTGTCCTGAAATGATTCTAATAATATATTATAGATAAATGTTTGCAACGATCGAAAAGTTGGCAGCGTACCTTCAATTTTTAAAACAACTTCGATTACAAAAAGTTGTCCTGTTTTTCTACGTGTTGACGGATAATTGTATTATAAACATTCCCGTGACTTGTGGCGATGTAAAAATTGTTGAAATAAAGGCGAGTTCGAAGTTCGAGCGGAGAATGCAGAGAACCAAGAAGCACGAATTCTCAAAATACTTCCTCGTGTGAAAAAACAAGCAGAAGAGCATTCATAAATGCTTCTTGCAAGATTATTACGATGAGAGTTGAAGGACGTACCGTAAAAAACCAAAAAAGTTGATTTATTTTTAAACGTACATACTTTCAAACAATTCATCGTTGCAAAGAATATTGTGAATTGTCCAATCGTCTAAGAAAACAAATATTTCTCGCTCGTCTGCAAAATATGTTTCTTAACTCTGATCGTATGTAGGATTTACAAGAAATACCCTTGCAGTATCAGAAGATATCAAGGTGGCAATAACTTCTTGATTTACAATTGTTATGGCAACAAAGCTAAAGATGGTGGAAGAATTCTCGTTCTGCTCCCATCAAAAATTAAAAACAACGTTTCATGTTTGACATTTGATGGTTTGGTACGGCTATGGAACGTTTAAATCTGCGCCTGCGATTTTTTTGTCCCACTTTCTCCAAAGGTTGGAACTGTAACGCCAGTTGACGTCAATCGTGTCTCAGAGTATCGAATTATCAAATTACCTTTCGTACACACACTTTTGGAAAACCAACATTAATCATCTTATACTAAAGTTTTCAATGTCATCTTAGGCAAGAGACATGAACTGAAACTCGCTATAACTCCCAGTCTTATTATACAACTGATTTGAAAGTGTTGATCAAAAACAATTGCACCTGGATCAACGGATAAGAATAGTCATTGATGAAAAAAAAGGAGACGGATTTGGGAACATTTTACAACGTTGTTCAACGACACCATGTCAATTTACAAACGATTGCGGTTCCCGTGTAAAAATTTAAATAAATTTTTCTTTCAGAAAATTCATTTTTTGGAAAACAAGCGTATAGCATTGGGAAACGTATCCGTTTCATAAAAAGGTTCCGAAAAAGTCTACCACCACAATATCAAATCTTTCAATCGCTCCCTCGCAAAAAAGCAACGGGCAGGTGTGCTCCGCACCCGAGAAAACTCCGAAGAAGCACACCGCGGGGTAAGGAAAAAACGACGAACCTCGGAGGAGGCGGAAGGAGCGAGAGAAATGTCCGGGGGCACAAAAAAGCGCTTTACAAACACGTTCCGGGCACGAGCCGCGTGAATGAAGAGAAAGATAAAGAAAAAACGACGGTGCCCCCACCCCCGCCCCAAGCGCCAAGGTGGCGAGCGCGCGCGTGCATACAGGTATACGGTCGGTGGGCCGGGCGCAGAGGTGACGGGACCCACTCGGGAAGTTCTTCGCACTCTCTTGAGCACAGTACCCGACTCTTAGACGACGGAACACCTGCTACGTGCAAAGCAGCAGGTACAGAACGCCCGCTTGTGTGTGTGTGTGTGTGTGTGTGTGTGTGTGTGTTCGCGTGCTGTATACACCTACATACACAAACCTCCCCTCCCCCCCCCCCCCCCCCCCCAGGCTCGAGAGCCGCCCCCCCAACCTAAGGCTAGAGAGCCTGTCTCGTCGGCCTGTCTGAAGTGCCTGAAATACCTGCGGCTTAATCCAAGCTCGCCCAGGGAAGTAGGGGGGGGCAAAGAAGAAAAGCAGGGGGGCTGCTGCATGAACCCCCTCCCCATCCCCTTCCTCGTACACCTACTCGAGCCGCACGGCGTGTGAGTAGCTGCTGCCACTGATACGGAAGTCGCGCGTGTGAGTGCCGGAACAGCCTGGTAATTCTTCTCGCGCGCTCCCGAGTGTGGGTGTGTATACACACGTTGCCGTGGGCGCCAGAATTTCGTCTCGGAGCCGAGGCCCCTTAACGAGCCGCCGAAATGATTGCTTTGAAGGTGTTAAGCAGCGTGGCCACTCGAGCCCTCTCCCCCCCCCCCCCCCCCCCCCCCCCCCCCCCCCCCCCCCCCCCCCCCCCCCCCCCCCCCCCCCCCCCCCCCCCCCCCCGCCCCCCCCGCGCCCCCCCGCCCCCCCCCCGCCCCGCCGCCGCCCACCGCGCGGCTGCCGGTCCTACAGGGCTCCCGTCCTCCTCCTCTGCTTCGCACCCCCCCTCCCCCTCCCCCTCTTCCTCTCCCACACTACCATCCCGGGGCGACTAAACGAATACCAAGCCGGGAAGCTGAACAATATTTTCACGCACGACCCACCCCCATACCCTCACGCCTCTCTTGCTCGCTCGCTCTGGGTGGTGCTCACGGGGTTGCACTTTCGAGTCTCGGTAGCTTCGCTTCGCGAGCGTGCCTCCTTTTTTATTATTTTTTTTTTTTTCCAACCAACAATTGCGCCCTTTTTTGGCGGGTTTATTTTCTTTCGTGCCGAGTGGCTGCGGATCTTTGGGCTTTAGAAATCGTCGCAGGACGATAAGGGGCTGCGCGAGGGGAATTTCGACGATACTGGACCTCCAACCCTTCCCCGAGGCAAAAAACTGTAAGAATTTTACATACCTCCTCGTCCCCTCCCGCAATCTTGCGTAATACTTTCATTTTCTTAATTTTGAGTTTCTAAATTGCAATATCGTCTGAGTGAACTGTTGTGCATATTAGTTAAAGTTTGTCAGGCTTTTAATATAATTTTATTCTTTTTTCGAGTTATCGAATGCCACGATTAGACCCCAGCACCGCATTCATTACCTGCGAAACCTATATGGAGTAGTCCGGCGCGGCTATACCACTCCAGTTTGGACGGCAGCTGGACCGATACTTCTTCAGCGTGGTTTCAAAAATATTACGTGAGATATTCGGTTGACCAGCACGGGCCCCAAGTGGTAATTATTTTATTTTTCTTTTCATCGTACTTCTACTTTGCGTGAGCTGAAAAAGAAGATGAATTTATCGGCAGTAGTTCGTACGCTTGCAAACGTGCAAGCCTATATAATTTCGATGTGCACAAACCGTTAACAAGAATAGCAAGAAAAGTAGCACCATCAACCCAACACCCAAATGCCGGCCGAAACGTCCGAACAATCGTTTACCGTTGCGCAAACGATACCGTGTCAGCATCTGGGAGGGCGTCGGGAGCAAAGAAAAATACGCTGCCCGGTAAAGAACCTCAGCAGTGAAACTACGAAAATTGCCACTGACAAGCCCATTATCCACGGAGAAGTTACAAACTTTACTGCGTGCCTACATCAGCAGTGCGCTGCCGGACCTTACGCTCCCTGCATCCGATCTTCGTCCATTCCGTTCCCTCGTCCATCTCCGCAAGTCGAGTCAAAACGTCGCGACGTCAGCGATCGTTCCGACTTTCGGCTGTAATTACGCGCGCACAAAGACGGTGCCTCGCGGAAAAGTTTTAATGCTCTCCATCTTGTGACCGCTGGTGGAGAATTTGCATAACCATCGTGCGGGGTCATTCGAAGGATTGACAGCAATGGGTACGAGAACGAACCATTTCAGTCCGAGAGAAAATATTGAAAGTCGCACAATTCAGACAACTTGCAGCGAGGGCTGGGCATGCACTTAGTATTTGAATACTGAAATACCAATTTTAAGTATACATGTATGCAATATTACATACTTACAATTGGTGTATCAAATATTTAAATCAGTATCGTTTTAAAGACTTTTCACCCGGGCATAAACTACATATAGATTGGAAGAAGTTAATGTTTTTATACTAGAAAATCGTTGAATCGTGTCAAATGTTTTTCTTCCCTTAATTATTACTTTTGGAATCAAATGAATCGTATTAATAAAAAGCGAATCAGTGGATAGATTTCTAGCTGCGCCAATATTATTATCATTAGTGCCATTTGGGTATAAGGTACTATTTAAGGCGTGAACAGGATTAGTTCCATACACAACAATTGATCAGATTGTAAAGATACATCCAAAGAGCCAAACGTAAGATACCATTAAGTTGTGCATCGATAATGTTTTTAATAAAAATACACTAAAAAGTAGAGCTGCTCTGTCGAATATATAACTTTAATCATTTGTATTCGAACAGTGTAAATTCAACTGCAATCTCCATAACTTGCGAATTGCTTTACACTTATACTTGTATTCAAACAAAGCATTCTTGCTCTGGTTTGTCGTTTCACTTATTTGTAAGTAGGTTCTCAAGAATGAATTTGGTTTTGCCCATCCTTGTGATTGTGTATGAACTTCAAGTGTAGGAACAAGTATATTCCATCCAATACGATAGTGAAAAGAAGACGTGTCCAACGCGATGTCGAGGTGTCGGTCCCGCGTTGATGGAATTTTACAAAAACCCAGGCTCGAGGCACTTGGGCGCGAAAGAGAGCTGCAGGTGGGAGAGAGCAGTACGTGGCGATGCGGGAGGTAGATAGGCGTACAATGAAGTTGCGGCGTGTCGGTGTCATTGTTGCTGTTGATATCACTGGGCTCTCCCCTTTCTCAATGAACCCCGGGACTTTATCAATGGACGAGAGAATTTTCAGCAGTGCTCGGTGCTGAGCTAGAAAAATTAATTGAAGGCGACGAGGCTTCTTTTTTAGGTGGAGGCACGTCCACCGATGGGAGACTTTGGATTTTTCGTTTTTTTTTTCAAAACCGTCACGGACGAGGGTGTCTACCTGAGACGTTGATTTATATTGGAGATACGATTGCACGAGTACATAGAAATCGCCACAATTAATTGGGCATTCATTCTTTCGTTTGTTGTTCACCTGACCTATAGTGTCTTTCTTTATTAGAACTCGCATACCCTTTCGTAACATGAATAAAAATAATTTGGTGTCAGAAGCGGGATGTAGAGTTGGATTGATACTTTCGAGCATGTAAGTGGGTAACACTTTCAATAATTAATAAAAGAATTCATGAGACGGTATGTCTAACATCAATCAGAGTGGACTCTGAAGTTTTTCCGGCAATAAAAAAAAATGTATAACTACATTACCTAGTCAGCAATTCTGTAGTAGACGCGCAGTAATAAAGTGTCGGTATTCCTCGATGATAAATGCATGTAAAGAAAACATGAAGAGAAGTAGGTAAAGAAAATCCCCCTTAAAGGACTCAAAGTAGTGAGTATAGATGGGGGTAAGCAGGGGCTTGGAAGAATGGCATGTACTTAACGTACTTTATTCATTTGTTTCTACTTATTCAAAAGAAAATAAAGAGGACTAAACTTATTTTGAAAAATCCACAAAAACGCAGCAGAGCTAAAAAAAAAGTAAAAACTTAAAACAACACCGAGGCACTCGAGCTGGGTTGCCATGAAAAAAGCTCGTAATCGGCGCTCCGAAAATCAAGCGCGCAGAAGACGGAGAGAGGAAGGAGAATGACCACCGCACCGGCAAGAATAATCATCGCCGGCGCGTGTACTTTTTGCGACATCATCAACCCCGAAACACGCGCGCACCGGAAGAAAGACAGGCATTACCGTAGCCCGCGGGCACGTGTGTGACGCGCCGCGGCGTGTGTCCCTTTACCGCGGCACAACGGGATCTTGATAGGCGCACCGGCCCGGGAAGTAGAAACGGAAAC
>JAPYYV010044598.1:0-10087 GCA_030522625.1 Copidosoma aretas
AAAAATATGTATTGTGACTGGGTCAACACAGCGAAAAAAAGCACGAAATGTACTTTTTAATCACACCACGTACTAACTAAACTCACCAGACATTATTAGAACCCTCGGGTGTTATTTACAAGTACATTTCGTGCTTTTTTTCGCTTTGTTGACCCAGTCACAATACATATTGTTATTCTTTCTAACATCATAGGACACCTGACAGCCCTAAACAAAATTTATTGTTGTACACCAGCATAATACACACTCAAATCATTAATTTGGTTCGTCCATTTGCTTTAAATAACTTTTCTTTAATTAAATAAAAAGTATTCCCATAAGACTACGTGCATTTTGGCGATCTCAGTGAGGGACAATTTCTCTCACTCGCAGCGCCACATGTAATAGGCACATAGCGAATATCCTCAAGAAATAAATGGAATGCACTTAATTTTTCATTAAGTGAAATGCATAGAGAAAATTATTCAAATATGACATTTTTAATAAGTCAACAACTTGTTCGAAGCCCCTCTATGGGTTGGATTTATTCATAGCGAGGGGAAGTAAAAATTAACCCAACCACTGCTTCCAGGTTCCGTGTCTGCCGACACGCGTCGGGAATCATGTAACCGTGACCGCGCTTATTTAAGCCCTGGACATGGTTAAAATATTTGCGGGAAGCGATAGCCATCCAGCGGCTGGTAGTATGTCCTGAAATATATAATTTGAGGTTATGGTTACCACTTGTTTCTTAAGTGACTATAGTTTTACTCAAAAAAGTGAAAATTCACTTATTTTTTTGTGGAACCTGGCCTCACTTGGAAAAAAGTGCAATTTCCACAATTTCAGATTTAAAAAGTGCTAAGGATTCTGATCAGTTACAATACAATATTTTTAAGTTGTATGCTCAGTAACTGGTTCTCATCGTCTGCTTTAGGTTTCGGACAAAGCGTATTCAAATATGGTGAAATGATGTCTTGACTCAATGTTTGACGTCATGCAACTGTAAGGTAATAAATCTCTAAAAATTCAGAAATTCCTACGTCACTATCACGTGACATCGATGGAGTCCTCGATAGCTTAGTGGTTAGCGTGCTAACTTCCTAGCCGGACAGACTCAAGGCAAAACGGGTTGGAGTCTCGTCGATAAATTTTCGAGAATTTCGATTCTCGGGCTTTTTTGGTGGGAAAAGTACCCGTGGCGCCGAAAACACATTCTTCCGATTCTAACGGACTGACTGCAGTTTCTCCTGATGCCTGGGGGGGCAATCTTTCCTTGGGCAGGTCTTTGGCGCGCCCTGACGCTTGGTCGGTGGGTTCCCGCTGGCAGTAGGCGCTAAGCCAATTCCCGTCAGGGAAGCCAGAAGCCTGTCATCCTGGTGAATGGGTCGCCTATGAGTCTCTTCCGGGCGGGCCAACACCTGGGCCAGTTCATCCGGTGAAGTCGCTACCACCCCTGCAATTATCGGCGTGGCTGGGCTGAAGACCTACGAGTGAATTCTCTTCGCTGATAAGTCTAATGCCTAACCGGGATGTGTTTCTATCTCCCTCCTCTTCGATCTTAGGCTGTTTTAACACCTCAATATTCCGAGTTTTGCCCTGATGCGTAAAGTGCCGACCAGATTCCTCCCTTGGTCTCTTGGTTGGTTATCGAACTTCGCCAGAGTAATAGCCCAACAGGCTGGCTCTCTCTCGGGGAGGATGGTTTTAGTTGGTAGGCGCCCTTGATGATTAGCATCACGTAGTATAATTTACACTATAAGCTTAGGTGAATCCGACACAGCCTCCTGCAGTAGTTTCGTCTACGCAGAGTAGCTTCGTCTACAATAGAGGCGTCTTTTGAAGATTTCCTCCTTTCAAAAAAAAATAAAAAAATAAATAAATATGATTGATCTGATATTTTTTTTGTGTTGTCTGTGATCGAAGTAATTTATAATTTCTTGGGCCCCGCTGTATCTGCTCTTAAAATAGTTTCGTCATAGTAATATGTATGATGGGTACCGTTACGGGCTTTAATGAAATCGTCTTTGGATCGAGGTTACAGAATACATTTAATGAGAATTTCACTTGGCCCTTGCATTCGTATCAATAACTTTTTACCCACATCTTATGCTACATCATTCAAGTCTATCCAATAACCCCATGCGAAGATACAGTGCGTTTTGCATCGTTACTGGATAGCGTTACGGGCTCTTAGCTAAAAAAGAAGGAGTCCGGACTCTTATAAAATCGTCTTAAAATCGTGACTGTGGCACTCTAAGTGAGAATTAAACTTCGATCTCGCACTTATATCAAGAACTTTTTACCTACTATCGTATGCTATCCCATTCGAATCGATCCGACAAACCTATGCGAAGATATACTATATTCTTTAGCGTTTCAGGCTCTTAGTTTTTATTTTGGGGAAACTGAATTCACGACTTTGCAAGGCTCTAGCTCTGGCTGGTCTGGATACAAAAAATTATAATAATTTCTGCAAGCAACTCAACATCTGTAGAATACAAAGCAACTAAATTGATGTACTTAAGTTCAACGGTATGAACGTGCGAGCGAATTTTCTGCGTCAATGTCAAACTTATAAGATTTTGATCCCACAACTTTAAAGGCATCCCAGTCTTGGATGCAATCTTTTTTGGCTCTCAAAAGTGCATAAAAATGTGGCTTACGCCAATGTCTTTCGAATGATGTGCCGCAGAAAGAATAAAAAAGCCTAATGTAGCCTCCAGGCGTCGTCAAATGTGAGAAAATGTGAACGGGACACTAGCCCGTAACGCTAGTTTAGAGTCTTTTTTTCGTCTAGAACTAAAACAGCACATTTTTATGATCTGATTTCTATTGTACTGTCAGCAGAAATCCAGTCTTTATTATTTAAAAAAGCTCCTTTCGTGACGTCATAATTGACTGGGACATGAAATAGACCATTTTTGGTAGAATGACCCACATACATATCATGTATACAAGCCATAAAGATAGATTAAACACTGAATGATCTGGAACACTAGATTAATTCCTAATAAAAAAATGTTTGAATCGTATAAATTGTATGTTATTAAAAACCTTTTTAATGTTATAAATAAAAATTAATCATGTACTATAGATATATAAGTAAATGTTGGAATAGACTCATTAAGTACCAAAAAGAATACATGACACTTGCAATTTATATGGACTGAAATTATACACCCAGTATCTAATCCACTCTGGCCAAGTGGGTAAGGTATTTGCCTTCTGACTAACCGTGTCGAGGCTCAAATTTCCCCCCTGTTAGTATATCTATATAGTTGATTGCTCGTTAAGCGATTACTATACACAGAAAAAATAAAAACATGAGAGCGAGCGAGCGACCGATGAAAATCGTACGCTCCCAGTATTCGCATGATCCCATCTTAGCTGTAATAAGAGCCCAGCTAAGCCCTTATTACAGCCACGTTACGATTTCCAGCATGCAGCAGTATAGAAAGAGGCTATGTATATATAGGGCTAGAGCAGCTGCAGCCTGGGCGCACCATCATCGTATGCATGGGGGAGAGAGAGAGAGAGAGAGAGAGAGAGAGAGAGAGAGAGAGAGAGAGAGAGAGAGAGAGAGAGAGAGAGAGAGAGAGAGAGAGAGAGAGAGAGCAGTAAAAACAGTAAACATTTACGTGTGCACACACACACACAGACACACACGCACACACACACACTATATCGTACGGTATTCGCTTCGTGTCATGCCAGTGCAGAAGACAGTTTGCAGAGGTAAAGACGCATGCGCCAGCCTGTTTGTTTGTCTTTCTCTTGCATTGACTCCGAGAAGGTCCCTATAGTGTCGGGAAAAAATCTTGTTAGACTTTTTTCGGTCTAGCCGTTCGTTCCTAGAAATCCAAACGTTTTTAACGCATTTGTTGTCAAAGTCCACTATTTCTTCTGAATCTAGAGGTGTGAATGTTTCCATTATTTCAGTTGCCTGTAAAAGTTCTTGTATCTCTGCTAATTCAAACTTATCATGATTTTAACATTACCGCGCTGACGAATGTCATTAAAATCAGTGGACATAATGTGTCTGACAGTTAGACGGTACATACGGCAAGTTCGATTGGGATTGTAGCTACCTCTCCCACGACATTTAGAATCACAATGCTCGACGCTATCTTGGTTGCAAAGACCGGTTGCTAATTGAATTTCCGGGTTGAGATGTGATAGTGGGTGCTTTTGCTTCTCTACGTTGAGCAATCTAGAAGTGTTACATGCATCAATTACAGCATCCATTGTTTTTATAAACTTAGCCGATTGCTTCCACGTGTTAGACATCAAACCGTTTATATTATCTCTTTTACCGGCTCCACCAACAGGTTTATTCATTTTCAACTGATACATCAAACGTTTCATGAGATGTGGGCAATCAAAAGTTGCAAAAATTTTCATACCTTTATGCATCAAGTACGGACGTTCTACATCCACTTTCAAAAAATTTTTAAATAATGACCGATTATTTGAACCTCAGTCGCGTACAATAATTTTAACCATTGCCCCGATTTTACATGAAGCAGGCAATACGGTCTGTAATAGCTCCAATTAAGTCGAAAATTTTTTTTCTAAGATTTTTGCGGAATTTATTCAAGAATTTTACTTTTGGTTCTAGCAACTTTATCCTACGGTCTAGAAACCGCGTGTATTGCTCAGACTTGACAGAACAAAATGTTTTATTTGAAACATTTTTCATCGGTGATTGTTTATTTTTGTTTTGCTGAGATACAATTATTTTTTAGGGGTGGCACTTCCTTGCTCATTAAATACTTCTGATTATTGTTACTTTCATTGTTCATTATATCATAATTTAAATACACTTTATTTGTATCACCTTCATTACTTTAAAAAAATGTCTTTTCCAGAAGGATATAATGAATCATTACAGTTTTAGTTACAGTCAGATTCATTCGTGTCAGGAATATTGTAATGTGCAACATCACTTTGTTGTACGGAATTTCGAAACGTAACGTTTTTACCTGTTATCTTTCGCTGTTTTTGAAAATCAATCTCCATTGGTTCCTTCTGCACGTATGCTTTGATTGATGTTTCGTGACGTTGCTCTGTCTGCCGTTCAACGTTTTGCTGAGGTACTTGTTCCCCGTCCTGAGCTTCAATGAATCGTCAATCAACGGGCACGGAGTTGACCCGCAAGCGCATAGATCCGTACATAGCCCTAGAGTCAGAAAAAATTATTTAAAACAAATTGCAACATTGTCTAAAAAAAAAAAAATAAAAAAAAAAATAAAAAATAAATCCTTACTTTTTGTTCTAATTCAATTTTTCAAAGCTTGTTTTACTCCTTGGAGATAGAGTTACTGAAATTTTTTTTTAACTATATTTAATGCGTGATAGGTTATTTGCAAATATCTACTAAAATAACTTTTTTTCGAACAAACAATTTCATCCAACTCATTACGCATCATATATTTCTCAAAGGTTCCTTCGGTGACTCCATCTCAAATCATTCAAGGAGCAAAACAATCTTTGAAAAATTAAATCGAACAAAAAGTAAGTAATGTTGTATAACAACTCAATAAATCCATAGAATCTAAGTGCAAAGTATTTAAGTCAAAATTCATTATGTTTGTAATAGAACAAAGCCTCAAGATGTCAAGGTTGTCGACATACTTTAGTAGCTATTAATAAAAACGTGAACAAAAATAGCCAGAAACCACATGGCTTTACGATGTTGTATCACAACATTATTAGTTTTTTTTTTTTTTAATAGTGTAATAAAAGTATTTTACAGATCTTGTTTACTTGTAATAGGACCATAATTTTTCCAGAAAATTTTGAATATTGTAAAAATTATAACATTTTTTGCTCGCTAAATTAATGATGTCCCGTACTTGCAGGGGCTACAATTTTTCGCGTAAGAATGGGGTCACAAGTTCGGAAGAACACTGTAAGAAACTGAATGACTTGTAAAATATCGCGCTTAGTAGTGATTTACAAAGAATTATGCAAGTTCTGTCAAGGTAACTGTAAAAATTTTGTGCGCAGAGCTATGTCCACAAATTGGTACGGCATCCAGTTTAAGCCATTTTAATTTTATTGACGTAATAAGTACATATTAAAATTAAGATTTGCACACTTATGAAAGATAAAAAGTCCGGGAGCCCACAGGTAAATCACTGGTCTCATTTCGGGCACATTGAAACTTTGTTAGAATGTAGTATTAAGTAAGTCGATAACGATGCGCTTTGTCAAACCTATGAGACCGGCGACAACAATGAGGGGGGAGGAATTTTTCAATGTAAATTTCAGTCACTTGCTTGTTGTATTTCGGGCATGACAAACCTTTGGCAATATTGTAGTGTTTAACGTGCTTTTGACGAAAAAAATATGTTTCCTGATACACATGGTGCCGAAAGACCAGAATAGAAGTTTTCTTACCATGGGCGCAAAGTAAAAAAATCACGCCCGAAGGGTGGGGTTTTTGTATGTTTGTGCCTGAGGTGAGAAATACGTTTTTCTTGCCGAGTTTGGGCCCGAGGGAACACTTTGGGTCCGCGAATTACTTTACCGCCCGTGGGCGCAAAGTGATTTACAGGGCCCAAAGTACGACCCGAGGGTCCAAAGCGGCAGTTGCACTTTGCGCCCATGGTAAGAAAACCCTCATTTTCTTAGTGAGTATCCAGAGTGCGTCAAAAATGGTTTTTTACGTGTTACAAGAAAATTATGCATCCAAAGTAGAGCTTCTACTTGATTCAATGATATGACATTGTGAGAGATTGTAGAGGAACTCTCTACGAAATAAAGCTCTTTTGAAAAATCGGTCTAAGATGGCTCAAAACTTTTTCATAGTTACTGATTTTTTTTTTTATGCTTTTTGAATGTTTCACAAAAAGTTTAAAGCTGATCTTGCTGAAATTAAGTAGACATGTTAAGGGCTACAGAACCCACATTGTCATTAAATTTGAGATATTAATATTAACTAGAACGCAAGTAATGCATTTTCAAAAAACCGGCAAAAAACGCGGTTTTTTGCGATTTAGTAAAAAATCACTAGACCCATCAAGGCTTGGCAAAGCCTGTTTTTTCGTCTTTTTATTGCGCATTTCCCACCTCCCCAATACTTTTTTCGTTGAATGCATAATTTTCTTGTAAAACGTAAAAAACATTTTTTACGCGATCTGGATACTCACTACAAAAATTAGGGTTGCCGGTCTTTTCGCGCCAGATTTGGCAGGCAACCTATTTTTTTCGTAAAAAGCATGTTGAACACTGTACGTTGGCAAAGTTTAATTGTGCCCGAAATGAAACAAGTGATTTTGCGGTGGGCTCCAGGACTAAAACGTATTGTATAAAAATTGTTATACGACTATTCCCTCAGAATGGGGGAGTAAACACTTAATTGTAATAAAATCCATTGCTACAAGATAAAATAAAAAAAAAAGGGTATAATATCTTACATCACCAAAGCAGAAAGTGGCACGAGGGGTAGGGGGTGGGAGGCGAAACCTCTGGGACTGATGAAAATAGCAAAGATCGATCTACAAAGAAAAGTCACTTACGCAAACTGCCTTGACTACAAAAAAATTAAGGCATGATAGTTTCAGTTGAGGTGTCGACATAATTACGCTTTAAAAAGCATTTCTGCTGATAATTACGTGCCTTTTAAAAAGTTATGATGGTTAAAAATAAAATTTTCCCTGCAAAATGTGATTTAATAGTAATTGGTTTTTTTTAACATTGAAAATTTGCAAAAAATGTGCAGAAAAATGCCCTTATTTACACAATAAATTTTTGAACCACAAAACGTATACTTATTATGGAAGCGTTTGTAAAAAAAACCCTTGTCCAGGTATTGAAATTCCATAAATGTGTTTCATAAAAATCATATGCATAAGTTTAAATAATTATATTAATCCATTAAAGTAGTTGAAAATTACGACCACACTGAGAGATATTCGGTTCAGTCAGTATGCCATAGGTGGTACAGTACCTATTCCGCATGTCCGGCGCGTCAGCTGTGCCAGTTGGAACAAGAGCTGTACAGAAACCGTATACCTACTGTACATAATCTCCGGTGCATAGTTTGAGCCACACTACAGGTATAGCTACTGTACGATTTCGGGCTCTACGCTGCTCCGACTGGGACACCTGCTATTCCAGTAGTCAGAGACACCAGACTTATAGGCATTTGGTAAAGATGCTGTAGGGGGGAGGACAACTGCAGCACTAAATCTCTCTCAGTGCAGTACAGTGAGTTGATATTACTCTCATTTGTTCGATTAATTGATTGAAATAAACACGACCATCATTTTAATCTAGTAGAGATACCTCAAAGTAAATAAAACCCGATTTTTGTCAATAAAGCTAAAGTCTTGAAAATGATGGTTTTAAAAGCACGAAAGATTTTACACACGCGTGGATAGTTGCCGCTGAGCCGCGCAACCCGCAACTCCCCCTACTCTGCCGCCATGCCTTGATAGTAAATTTTTCAAAACGTTTAAAAGCGATCGTTTTGCAATTTGGTACAATTACTCATATCATTTATCCAAATCTTTTCTGAGAATTTAAGACTTATATTTTATAATAAGATCTACATTTTGTTTTTCGAGATATATGGAATGTAAAAAAAAACTTTCAAATCTAAACGCCATCTACAAGTTAACTAATGCATTTAGAAGGTCGCTAAGAGTCATATTTCGCCAAAAATTAAATCTATACTCCATCAAAGTTGTATACAGTATACGCCTCGATAAGTGAACCTAAGGCGATGTAAATAGAAAAAAAAAAATTCATTTAAAATGTTATTTTTTTTATTTTCTCCTTAGCAACTAGGCTATGTGTGCTAGAGGCCAGCACCGCATTGCTACTATGATGTACATAAATATTTTACAAACTTACCAGTGTTAAATCCATTGTTGAAGATCATTTTGAGTAGTGGCATGTACGAGTCAAATAGCATTCATGTTTGTATATATGATAATCCTTTTTGTCAATATTTTATCTCTTTTTTTAAGAAGTTGCAAAAATTTTGCACTACTTACAAAGTTAACAACTGTAACTGCACTGAGAGAGATTGGGTGCTGCAGTTGTCCCCCCCCCCTACAGCGTCTATACCAAATGCATATCGAAATGCATATCGAAAAATCACGTTTTTTACCCTCAGCGCTCTCTAGTGTCCATACAAAGCCTCCGCCCATTTTTCCATGATAACCATTAGAAAGTAAATGAAAAAAAGCTAACAAATAAAAAAAAAAAATGAAAAAAAATTTAAGAAATTTTTAAAATTTTGAGAAATTTTAGTTAAACTTTTCAACCATTTGATGAGGGTAAAAACTACCCCCAAATATTTTTTAAATATTCTTATCGTATTATACGGTACGAATCTATGAAATACCACACCTACTTTATTTTATTTTTCCGTTTTTTGCAAGAATTTGCGGAATATAAGGATTGAACGAAATATCTCAAACTTTCGAAGGTCACGCAAGGTCATTGCGTGAGTAAAAAAATCTGAAAAAATTAGGGTAACGTTTTCTTATCAAGTGCTATCAATTCCCAAATTGTGGAGAAAAAAATTTTGGTTTTGCTCAAAGTTAGCGTGGAATGATACATATACTAGTGGGGCTTTGCCCCTGCGCGTTCCGCGCGCCAACCCCCTACATTTAGATGTTTTATCAAAATTAAGCTAAAATTGGTCATAGAAAATCAAGGTTATAAATTACATTGCAATCATTTACACTCTAACCTTATGTTATAACTTTTACATTGATTTGAATAAATGAACAACTAATTCAAATCATTTTAAATTATTTGTTTGTTGGTAACCTGTTTTTAAATTGGAATACCTTTTTATTTACATTTTTGTATTTTTTTTTGTTTAAATTGGTATTTCTACAAAAACTTTTTCCACAATCAGCGCATATAATTTTTTTTTTTTTATTTTGATTTAAAAGATGTTGATGAACATTTTTTTGATGAACTACAGCCTAAGCACTGGAGGTTTCCAATGATCATATGCCACTTACAACTTGTTAGATGTATCAGATAACTGCTGCGTTGCTAGTCCAGTTGGTTAGTTGTTGACAGTACGAATATTTTTGCATTTTAAGGTTTGAGCCCCGCTTGACTAGAACTTTTTTTT
>JAPYYV010044601.1:0-10989 GCA_030522625.1 Copidosoma aretas
GTAAAATACAGTCCCTCGTATCGTTTTGATCGATTTATGATACCACGTTTGTCACAGAAAATTTTTGAGTTGTATTTTTCTACGATTTATCAGATAACTTCCTGTTCGTCACTCTTTTCAATTTCTTTGTATTCTGTTCTCCGACGATTTATCGTGGGGAAAACCGTAATCATGGATTGATAAGATATTTTCGGTATGGTGAGGGAAACTTGTGAAAATTATCATATTTTGTATGAAAAAAATATTGTTTCTGATTGGGAGATCTTAGGCTATCACTGCTTAGATATACTTTGCTATTCTACAGCGCAATTATGGTTGGCATATACCTCGTTTATTTTTGCATCATATGCATTAATCGGTTGCTCTGCCCGATTCCTGCAATAAAGTATTATAAGAGTATAATATAGAGTATTATTCTATGTACTTTATTCTGGAACCCAATATGCTTATCTACTTACACTCTTAGTAAATAAATGATCTGTCAAGAGACAGTGTAAGCGAGCAAGTCTATTTGGGTGTAGGTGTTTAGGTTATATTTTATTTTTATTTCGTAACGCTCGAGCGTACAGGTGTTCTGTTATCTGTTTCATCAGTTGTATTACTAATAATCACGTTTTATTGTTGTGCCTCTGTCTATTAGCCAAATAAAACGTGCGGGCAAAACAGAAAATCCCGAGGGGCCGTGAAGGAGCGGCTTCAGCTACAATCGGTTGTTTTCGGCAATGTTCGTCGGTGTTGGGGGGTTGGGTGCAAGGATTCGTCTGTAATCGGAATAATTCGTCTATTTTCGAAAACGTCGGCGAGAATGTGTCTTTCAGGTGACTCCGGCCATCTTCGGCTATGGTTGAAATGCGGCATGGGGCAGTAGGGGGGAGGGAATATATTAGACTTAAATAAATTCTAAGTCCTTGCGGTTGTCAGGTAAGTAAGGGATAACCTAACAAAAATGAAGGGCACGGGTTGGCGTGGAAAGACGTGTGCGGGCTACGGTCAACATGGGGGGGGGGGGGGGGGAGGGGGGAGGCGGGGGGGGGGGGGAAGCGGAAAGGGGGGGGGGGGGGGTGGGTGGGAGGGGGGAGAGGGTAGGCGTGATGCGTCAGACTTACTATAGAATATCAATAAAGAACAGCATATTTTTACTTTATTTTTACCTTACTTTTGAGCATGGGAAAAAACGTTTGGGGGCATGGGGGGGCAATTACTTACGACCAACACGAATTAACCATATAATATAGGAAGAGATATATATATATATATATATATATCATAAAATCAATATCTTGGTAGTAAGAGCTACTTTTTTTCTTCCCTTATGTTATTTCATTGTACATTTGTAATTATGATGTTAATCTTAAAACATGTAGAAGGGAGACATCGAAATAAAAATAAATTTTTAATTCGTATGCATGAACTCATAATTAAGTTTTGTGTGTATGTGTATGTGTAGGTGTGTGTATTGTGGAATAGGTTATGAGTCGATGGGGGTAGCTGAGGGGGAGGTGAGGTGGTGGTGGAAGGGGAGCTCTAGAGAGCCGAAGGGGGGCTGAGGGAGAGCAGGGGGGAGCTAACCCTAAAAAAATTGGGTTAAAAATCACCTAAAAATGAACGAATAACTACGTGATTTGTGGGGGAGCTGAGGGCAGCGGGGGAAGGGGGGCTGGGACTAACTTTTGTTCTTACAACTATATGATATAGGAAGATATATATGTATACATAAGTCAAGAATAGTACTCTCTAAATTAAACAGAGTGATGAATTTACTTTTTTTTCTAAGTGAGAGCGATTAGCACTTGAAAATAAGTAACTCTTCCGTATGAAAAAGTTTAACCTTACTGAAAAGAAAGTAAAAATAACTTATTTAATTTGTGAATCCACCATCAGTTGCGATGGAAGTGAATACCATAACCTCAAATCAAAGTGTAACTTGTTGAATAAGTGAATCTCTTCTTACGAGATAAGTAAAAATTATAACCTCAGATAAATAACTTGCATTGTGCGTCTCTTCAACCTCAATTCTCTCAGTGCTACATGTGCACAAATAAAATGCGAATAATGTAATTTGTACATCTAAATAAACTGATGGATACACTATTTAATTCATTTTATTGCTCCCTCACTTTGTATTATGTATTAATCATGATTTATGTATTCTTTTGCATTCGTGCTGAATTTTTGTGATTCATCCTAATTATTTAATAATCATCAGAAAATTAGTATTAGTTTGATTTAAATAACATTTATGCATACAAAGGGTATGGATTACTCAGATTTTAAAGGTGCCCATGATAATTTTGAATTTAATTGATATAATTATTTGGGTATTCTTTATAATAAATATTAGTATGTTGTTAATGAACTGTCAATTAAAAATAATAGTCTCAAAATCATATTGACGAGAAAAGTTTATTTTAGCTCAATCGGCAAGATATCTTCTAAACTTCGCGAATCGAGTTCGATTCCCGGACCCTCCAATGATTATTATTTTCACAATTGAATTTCAAAAAATATCCGTTTTTTAATAATTAACATAGGTCTATAGTGATTAGATCAAGTTATTTGGACAATAAAAAAAAAATATTCTAGCTCTCAATTTGAAAACCAATTTTATTTAACCATTTGATGGATGAAGCTTTTCCACTAAATAACCAAGAAGCTACTCACTTTTTGAAAATGACTTGTTTTACTTATTTGTGGAGCAAATATTTGATTCATTCCAAAGTTGTATTAATTCTCTCTTCCAATTCATGAATATTAACTTTTTTTACGTAAACGACTTATAACTATGGACAAAAGTGAATATGCACCCTAAATAAGGCAAATTTCACTCTTTAATATTTAGAGAGTAGATTGTAGGATGACATGCTTAATTATGATTTAATAAATTTTTTAATAGTGAGAATCCTTGTTTAACAGTAGGAAAAAATCTGCTAATCCTTAAACCTAAATCAAATGAAAATAAGTTTACAAAAGAAGGTGGGCAAGCCGATAGGTACATGAGACATCTAATTTTTCTTTTTTTTAAGAAATCTATATTTTGAGCAGTATAATTTGCAGAGTACAGTATTAACCTGCGAATCACGTTAATTTACTCGGCGGTAACAAAAATTGTACGGTAATTCATACAGGCGCTCATGTTATCCACTAGCTGTACAGAAGATATTTTGTTTATCGTTCGATGTAAATAAGTTGTTGTCTATAGTTATATTTACATTGTTACGTACTTTATACGGCAAAAAAGGAGATTGAAAGATTATTTACATTATCTAATACTTAAGTACAAACTTAAAACTAGTATAAGTGACAAATTTACAAAGCACCAACATATCAAATTATTACATTAGTATGTAGTTCGGGAGTTTGTGTTTGATCTTGAAAGGAGTGTTATATCCTGTGTCATGTATCCAAGTATATTATGGTGATGTATATGTATTTGTATGAGTGTATACGTAAGTGTGTCTCAAATTTCGTATTATTGACTTCGAACCTACTTAAGTAAGAATGCGAGCGATCAACATTACGACATAGTTTGTAAAACCGCTGCTCCAAAACCTTGAGATTCATACGATTCGCAATCGATTCTCTTAATAAATGTTATCAAACACTCTTTCTAAATTAATCCACGCTAAAAGTGGAGGCTTTGTTTGGGATTGAGTAATAACTGGATTGCATCGATTATTAGGTCGAATACCAACTTGACTTGCCCTTTTAAAGCGCGAGAATATAAAAGCTCCTCCCGCGTACCATCCAGCGCCTTTACTGATCTGTCAAGCAAACTTTAAGTAACTGCAGAGAGGCGAGTGTTCGATCGTGACCTGCCTAGATGAGAGCAAGTATTTATAAATCTTTCGAGCCACGTTTAATCAGAGTGAAACAATCCAACGTGTTAGTCTGATTTCCGGAATTATAAGTAGTATTACTGGATCTTGTGTGAGCGAAACGATCCGTAATCTTAAGGGAGTTCTCTTGGCAAGAGAGAGAGAGAGCGATCTTCGAAAGAGACGGAGAAAATGAAACTTTTCATGCATATAAAATATGGCATCGTTGCGCTTGTGGAGCAGACAGCAGCTGGGGCGAGCATCATGACTTCAGTCACTCAGATTTTCTGACCTAACGCAACGTTGCCACATGTTAGTGAGTGAGAAAACTATCGACTGCTATCACACTAAATATTTAACAATATCAATAAATAATCGTTTAAGAAGTTATGAACTACTATGAAAAAAATACGCTCACATACTTAAGTAATTATTGGATAAAATATTTGAATTATTTTTANNNNGATCTTTAGAAGTACCTTAAAAAAAATAGGAAAGTATAAGGTTCGGTACAATTTCATTATGTACAATAAGAGCCCGTATTAAAAGATACGTTCATATCTCAGCTCACAGGTTCTTAATGGGTCTAAAAATTTTGCCAGTCGTTTTGTACAATATCAATTAATATATTTGTAAAGTTTCATCAAAATCTAATTATTTTTGTTTGGGGAGAGAACTCCCTTAAAGTGGACATCAGAGGAGCGGTTCAAGCAGAAGGACCATCGAAAAGGGTTTCCGATGTGAAAGAGCAGCCTACCATCTATCCAGCCATCTGTGTAATTTAAGATTCGGTGCTACGATCATCCATTGAAGAACTTGCATCTGCCTGAGCGCAAGCAGCGGTTGAACTAGCGTTCTTAAGTAAGTTTAAGTGTAATTACTATAATCAAAACGGCTAACTTTAAGAAATAATTATTTGTACCCTTATCAATTTTTGTATTGGACACTTATTTAGTATTCGGAAAAAATTGTACTTCGTCAAATTTATTTCAACTTATTAAAGTGATAACTTGGTTGTTATGGTTGTTAACAGGACACATTTGGCATTTAAATCATTTCAGTTTAAATTATAATTGAACATATAGTATATTCAATCAACTTCAAAGAATTCTTACTGGTCGACGAACACTTCACAAGGACGTACGATAACAGACGACAGACGTATCAAGTGTAGTACGTCAGTGTTTCTTGCGCGGTCGCGTACCTCACACTTATATTCATTACATTCGCTACCCACACAACTCGACGGTAATTCAATACGGTAGCGTTGAGATGACGACGTTTTAGAAAGCATATACTGAGTGCGAGCAAAATAAGACTCTTGAGTCGACGACTGGTTCTTAACGAATAAATTAAATTTATTTGTTACACGAATTCACGACGCCCGCCCTTTATCTCGAAGTACGGACTTAACAAATTGGCATCCTTTGTGTGGATCTAGTCCTTTTTTTTCTTGTTTATTATATGCTTGGAATAATAATGAAAAGCTTATAACTTTCATTCACAAATTTATACGAAAAAAATATATTAAACTGAATAAAACTTATGATGAAATTCTTGCTGTAACTGATCTCGCTATAAAAATGGAATTATTACAAACTTATCACAGAGCAAAAGAAGCCAAAATATCATCGAGATTTATTGAATTATCTCGTAGCGTTGCCTTGAATATTACAACCCTGTGAATTAATTAAGTGACACAACATATCAACTTTTTCAGCAGCCAAAATAGGCCACTTAGAGACTTTTTACAAGACACTGAAAATGGTTTAACCCTCATTTCAGACGCAGAAAAACCTATGTTCATGTGAACCAATATATCTAGGTTGAAGGGCAGAGCAAGAAGCTGTTTAGATGGGTTAGCATTTGAAACATTGGATGAACCTATAGAACATCTAAAAGCTCAATTCGCTCTGTCTAAGATTCATGCTCAATACATCTCGAATATAAGTAATTCACAAATGAAACAGGGAAAACTGTGCGGGATTTTCATGCTAGAATCTCCCAACTCATTAATCAGGGTACTGAAGCGTGAAAAAAAGATACTGCTTCTAATGGCATTCCCGAAAACCAACAATCAGATCCTAAATTGTACCTTGAGATGATTGAGAGAGGCTTACCCGACAGTTTCAAGGCCAATATGATGTCGAACAGACTAAAAACATTTGCTGACGTGTTGAAAGTTGCTGTAGAGGTGGAAGAAATGGGAAAAGTATTATTTCCTAACACATATACAAGCATATATAATCAAACGCCTCACATGTACCTTGCACAACAGAATGTACCTTTACAACTTTCAACGCAGCAAAACGTTGTAGTACAAAACAGTCCACAGAAAAGTTGCCAAGCGCAGGAACAGTATAAACCAATGCTAATTAACGATTGTCAACAAGTAAGTTTTGATGACCCAAATATTTATAATTGTAATATTTCATACCATTATAATCGTAACGATGTAAATATTACGCCCACAACTTTTTATTCAGAAGGAAAAATTATAGCTCATCTAGCTCTTAATTATGTAAATAATTCTGTTCCCAATGAATCAGTAATATTATTACAAGAAAATAATGCTACGCAAACTTATCCTTCTAATAACCATTGGAAACATCATAATAAATATCAACAAAATAAATATTTACCCATGCAATATCCTATTCATACTGTACCGCCCCAGTGCTTGTGTTACTTGAACCTGCTGCACCTTTACTACTATGCTCAAGATAAAATATGCACTTGTCGTAATAACTATCCGCCTCCACAAAATACATCTACGCAGTATAATGCAGGTTATCGTTAGAGATCTAATTATATTAACAATCAGTCTAATTCAAGACCGAACTTCCCTACCCTGCACGATCTAGGACTTTTAACGGGAACGGTGCTCGTCACCCGGACGCCACGAAGAGAAAATAAGAACTTGCGTCCACTAGTGAACTCGAAAATGCGATAGCCCGAATTTCGGTTGCAAAGAGCATCGTTAACGCTTCATCAATAAGACTAGAAGTTCCACAGTTGAACAAATATGAGAATACTTTTATCTTGGATACAGGTGCCGATGTTAACGCGATAAAATATTTATTTCTCCATCCAACCGTGGCGATAGAGAAAAGCAAAAAAATAGCGCTAATTGGATTAAGCCCATTGACCCTGTACCTTTTATTGGTAGAATTATTACAACTAGCGACGAAGAATGGGGTCTAGAACTTGACGAATCAATATTTAAGATTGTGAAAATAGTCAGAAATACTTTTCTCAGGCCTTTAGTGAAGTTGAAGAGGAACATTTAATTGATCAACCTGCATCTCAATACTTTAATTCCTCGGTTGGGTTATGTAATGAGAGTCGTGTACACGTATTACCTGCCAGAATGAGAGTCCCTATTAAAATTCCTGTACAAAAAAACAAGCTTCAAGGTCAAGCTTACACGGAGAGAAAAAACAGCTAATAATTACTGGACAGATTGCCCCTAGAAATTACGTGTGCCGTTGTACAAGTGTAAGTCTGTATGTCTCACAGGATTTTCTTGGACGAGTTGTCATGTAAAAATCGGTAGAATTTTCTCTCCGTGTACTTACGTCGAATAACAACTGCCCCAGGATTATTTATACGAGAAGCTGCCGTTAAATACAAACAGGAACATTGTTACACTATGACTATGGCTATAAGCACTAGAGAGAAGCCGGTTGAATTTGAAATTCCCCCTTAAGAACTCGAACCTTTTGAGATAGAAGACTCTGAAAACCTCTTTGATTCTGATTCAGGCAGTGATACCCCAACTACAGATGTTGAGGAAAGGATTAGTATAATATTGGGTAAACTCCTTCGAAATTACCATAAAAGATTAGGCTTCAAACAACTGCAAGAGATAATAAAAGAATATCATCATTTGTTTTATATTAAAGGTGATCCAGCCCCTTGTAAATCTTACGTACAACATAATATAACAATAATTGATGATAAGCTGGTTTTTACTAAAAAATATAGATATACTCCAATTCTTCAGAAAGAAGTAAGAGATCAAGTCGATACAATAATATAAGACGGTACTACCCAGTATTCTACTAGCCCTTACAACAGTCTATTATGGATAGTCCCAAAAAAAACCAGGACACAGTGGAGAAAAGAGACACTGTCTGGTTATTGATTTTAGAAAATTAAATGCTAAAACTATACCTGACGCTTATCCTTTGCCGAATATTACGGAAATATTAGAGCAGATAGGGGATCAACATACTTTTCTGTATTTGATCGAGCCAGTGGTTTTCATCAAATTGAGAAGGCTCCTGAAGATCATCAAAAGACCGCTTTTAGTATCTCTTACGGCAACCATGAGTACGTAGGTATGCCGTTCAGATTATGCGAAGCGCCTGCGACGTTTCAAAAACTTATGGATTCCGTTTTATTAGGTTTACACGGTATTGAGTTATTCATATTTTTAGATGACATAATAATTTGTGCTAAGAATATAAAGAAACATAAATTGAAAGGAAGAAAGTTGTTTGATAAACTAATTTGTGCCGAACCAAAATTACAATCAGATAAATGCGAATATTTAACCCTAGAAGTTACATATTTAGGATATAGAATAGGAAAATACGGAGTAAAACGTGATCTTAAGAAAATTAAAGCTGTTAAAAATTTTCGGTACCAATTAACTGTACGAAAATTTAAGAACTCTTAGACCTTACTGGTTTATTATAGAAGATTCTTAAAAAATTATGCTAAAATGGCCAAACCCTTAACGTTATAACTACGTAAAAATCAAAAATTTGACTATACCGACATTGACAAAACAGTGTCGAGGATCTAAAATCAGCCCTTTGTGAAGCTCCAGTACTTGCATGCGTAGATTATGATAAGCCTTTTATTTTAACTACAGACGCACGCAATTTAGCCATCGGTGCAGTTTTAAGTCAAGAAGAACCGGGAGAAGAACACCCCGTAGCCTACATGTCTCGCATTCTTAATAAATGTGGAAGGAATTATTTTACCACGGTAAAAGAGTGCTTGGAAGTTGTAGTAGCCGTACAATATTTTCGGCATTATTTATACGGAAGAGAATTCACGATTTACGTAGATCATGAGCCTTTAACTGAATTGAATCAATAAAAGATCCCATGAGTCGATTAAATCGGCGGAGAGTAAAACTTCGTGAATATAACTACGTATATAAATATGAACCCGGATGGCTACATACAAATGCAGATGCGTTATCTCGTAATCCGGTTGTTTTGCCTAAAATTGAGATGTCACAAAATAAAGTAAACTCTAAGGGGGGGGGGGCGAAAACTCGGAAAAATTTTTTTTATCTAGTAGTAGTTGTTCCACTGTTTCTAGTTCAGATAACGAATCTGATGGGGACACACAGTTACAACCTCGTATATTACCATTAAAACCTATTATAAAACCACCCCGCTCTACAAAAACATCTCTGGTACGCGCGCGTAGAGCGAGTAATCTAAGCCTAAATAACAGTGAGTCTACTTCAACGGTCAAACCAGTATCTAGAGAGAGGAAAAGGGGTCTAAAACCTTCTTTTCTGACCGTACCAAAAGGGATGGAAGGAGGACAAGGAGATCTCAGCGGTTTATCGATAGCGCAAAGACTAATAAAGTGCAGGGTACAAGAAAAGCATGAAATACCTTTTGTTGTGCCCACGGCCATATCGAAACCTGAAGATACCAGTGTCGCGGATACGACAGACCAGGAAGGAGATATTGACATACCTATACCGCAAAAAGATAGGTTGCTACTCCCTAGCCTTTTCAACGTTGATCCCGACTCACCAATTACAACAAGTACAACTGATAATGACTCCCAAAAAGAAGCTGTAACAGGAATTAACGAGTTGGAAGAAATATTCAACCCTCAATTAAATATACAGGCGACCAAAATTTCTCCAACTCGAGAACTTAGACCTATAACTCGAAAGTCAGTATATTTCAATATTAACAGTGATTCTTCAAGTACCTTGAAAATTGTCTGCACGACCGAATGCCGCGTTAGAAATGCTAGAATAGCTGTGGAATCCCGAACGCTATAATTTAGTGACTCGTAAGGAAGATATAAGCTTTATTTCTTCTAATACGCATGTACCTGATAATCTTAAATTATCAAGTACAAGAGAATTCTTAACATGTTAACGTGATAATATTGCAACGTTAATCACGGCTGATTCAATTAACTGCTTAATTTTATTGTACTATGTAGTGTTCTGTATTTCGTTATGTTGTACTGTTCCCTCAGAGCAACTATCAGTATTCTTTACGTTGTTAACATTACCGAATTATTCTTTTACATAGTTCTCAGATCTACAATTTTGTTATGTTTTACTGTACCTTTATTTTTCATTGCTTTATATTAACTAACTATTTATCAATTACTTATATATTTTACTATGTATTGGGCTTTGCCCGTGTTTGATTAAATAAATAAATAAATAAATAAAAAAAAAATGGTAAACTCAGGTTTTTTTTTGTTGGTAATGTTTTGGTTACTTGAAACTTATTCTGATTAATGAATCGTTGTTTGTATCCTTAGCTGTAGGATTCCAGCGAGTTTTTGATGCTTGATAAGAAACAACTTTGGCAACTCATGTTGCTTTCATGGAAAACCGTATGATAGGTCTTACAGCTACAGATTTAAGGAGTATATCGTTTCAGTTTGCAGAAAAATTGAATATCAAAAACAATTTTAACAAAGAAACAAGTACGTATGACTAGAATAATGACTAGAATAAGAAATAAAAAAAAAGTTAAGTTTTTATTATACAATTTGTGTAGGATTCACTGTAAAAAATTGGTTGATGGGGTTCATGTCACGACACAACTTCTCCCATAGAAAAGCGGAGCCCACTTCTGCTGTAAGAGCAAATGGGTTTAACCAATAATCTGTAATGGAGTTTTTTTTATTATTGAAAGAACTTCTCGAGCAGTACGAGTTCACACCAGATAGAATTTGGAATGTTGATAAAACAGGAATCAGTATTGTGCCTAAGACTACACCAAAAATTATAGCGACCAAAGGAAAAAAGCAAGTCGGTGGAAGATGCGTTGCTGAACGAGGAGAAACTGTCACAGCTGAGATATGTATGTCAGCAGCGCACAGTGGGGCCAAATCCGAAAAACCCGGACAAAAGTTCAAAAAATGAATGTGTCACATAGGGATTTTT
>JAPYYV010044730.1:0-19221 GCA_030522625.1 Copidosoma aretas
GCGGGGCGAAGTAAATGGGCGATTTTTCACGCATTTTTTTTCAACCGGCCCTGCAGGACGACCGGAGGATTGGATCTTTTCCGTACAAAGGTTGGGAATGCGCTGCTGTCGGGATTTTCTCAGTTTGTTTACTTGCTGAGTCTGCTGAATATTTATTTTACCTACCTGATTCCTTGACGAAGACGAGAAGCATCCCTTTTTAGTTTTGTTCGACAAAAAAATCGCCCTTTCGTTTTCTCGAAAACGTGGCTCTTTCATTTTTCCCAAAGAAACAAATCCTCTTGCTTATACTTTATTGCCGAAAATAAAATCATCTTGCTGATCATATGCTGAATTTTCACATCATATTACACTGTCTACTACTCGTAAAAAAAATAAAATCATGTCAACGACTCGACCATCCGATACTTGTTATTGCATAAACCATCAACCGGTTCGAGGCTATTGAAATGACTAGCTCCAAAATGTCGCTGCCTCCCTATACGGGTAAATCGATTCAAAACATTCGCGTCGATCCTAGCGGAGAACGAAAAACAGGCGAACAATGCATCCCACCAGCGATGACTTTTCCATCCGATGAACCTCAAGCTTTTGCAAGAGGACTCTCCTTCTGTACGGCACACCCGAGCACAGCCATCGACGACGAGGCAGTAACCCTTGAGTACACGTTAACCGAAACGGCGCATCTCTCGCAATGAGCCCCGGTGCAGGCTGCTGTATCCGGCACGTATCGGAAAACGCCTTTGGATCCGTTTACAGGATGGCTGTGTACAGGGTTTTTCACGCCTCTCGTGCGCGATTTTCTCGCTCCCATTGCTTTGCCGCTCGGGCGGGAGACGCAAAGCTATATATACGAGTGTCATGGTATACAAAGTACGGGTCCAGGTGCAGCGGCTCTCCGAGCACGGCTATACGCGGAGGAATATTGGAAAAAAGAAAACAGCGTACGAGTGGCTCTTACTCTCCTTCTTTTACTCCTTTCGGCTCGTTGCCTCTCGCTCACGCTTGGCTTTGCCTGTGTTTATACGTGCCGGTGCTGCGTCTGCATTTTTCACTAATAAAAGCTGATGGTTATGAGAGACACGGATCAGTTGGGGCATATTACTGTGCGGATCGAGTCTATTTGTAATCATACAACTGGATTCCTGAAATCGGCAATGAGTACGATTCGTCGGATTGCGAGAACAGCAGCTGGGGGTGATGCAAGGGAATCCTTATAAATTTAATTGGGAGATCGGTGATTAATGATAAATTTGCCGAGATGGGGCTTCGATCGTTGGAAAGAGCGCCGTGATAAGCGAGTTCCCATTAATTATAATTGCCGTTACTCGCGAATCGTTGTCTTCTTTTTTTTCCTCTACTTTCGTCGTTACATTACACGCAATCGATTGGTCCAGCAATGGGGATAATTATGATCAAAACCAAGTAACGTGTATCGTGTAACGTATACGAAAATACAGGCTGGCCTTCGAGGCATTTTGGATTATTTAGGGAGTGTACTTTTTGCGCGCTGATGATAACCGAGAGGAAAAAGTAATTATCTCGTGAAAGTTAAATAACTGCTGGTCCATTCACGCCCTTGTACAATAATTCGAGACGTAACTAAATGAGCCTTCATCTCGTAACAGTCGAACAACAGACTTATTCCATTAACGCTCCAGCGCAACGATTCGAGCTGTCGCTGAATTTAATAAAAAATCCAAAGGTCAAGGATCACAAAGGGCTCCGTAGCGGCCGTCGCGCTTCGTCCCCCGCTCTGCTGCAGGATATAGCTTCGATACTTGATACTCTGTTTTTGTTTTTGTTCCTTCACGCGCGCGCCACTTTTATCCCCGGTAAATCCAAAAGCGATCGCACCGGACGGAACGACGCGTGCCGATTTCCACTCGCCCAGGTGACCTCGAATGAAAAACAGGATCTCCTTGTCGCGAATGTCATTCAAATATCGTCCCCTACGCCGCGAATCCGGCACCATGAAAACGAATCATGGAAAAAAACAGAGGCCATCCCGGCGCCGATAACTCCGGCGCCCGAATCAAGAGAGTCACCGCGGCCGGGGAGCCGGTCGCACTCGCGCGCGGCGGGGGAGAAAGAGCGGAGAGAGACTGGCCGATCGAGGGGAAAATAGACGCGCGGGTGTGCGGGGGGACGGACAGGGGTTCCGCTCGACCGAGCGTGATCGAGAACCGGCCGATCGATCGACCGGCGCGGCGCAAAGGGTAGCCGGCTCGGCTGCTTCTGTACGTCCTACGTGTGTGTACCCCCCCTCCCCACCTGCAGTAGACTAGGCAAAAGCGCGAGAGGGGGGGAGGGGGGGGAAGAAGAGTCGGGGGTTAATTATAGAGCTGTGTATACGGTCAAGTTCCGACGGCGAGGAGGGGAGTCGCGGGGGGTGGTAAAAAGTTTCGCAGCGGCCGACTGTCCATGTCTACACGGTGTGCATACAGCGTCGCGTACGCTGCGAGCCGCTGCGCGACGGGGATCGTGGGACATGTGTGAGGCTGCTGGTGCGCTGCTGGTGTTTAACGGGCAGAATCGGTGCGGGAGAAGAGTAGGGAGGATCAACGGGGCTTGTTGGCCGGCGCGGTTTGACCGCGAGCGCGAAATTATGCTGGAGCGGAGTCGGGTGCGGGGGGCCATGATCCATGACCGTGGATGTTGAATTTCGAAGGGAATTACCGCGGATATTAACTAGTTTTCGGCAAGTATGTATACTCGTACAGTTTGAGCGTACGAAAATTAGTGTAAGCCAGCCAGCGTTCATCGAAGTAATTTTTTTTTCTCAACGCCTCGTCCCTGAGCTACCGTCGTTGAACGGTTTTTAGGAAAACAACAGCACCGTTCTTCCAAAGGACAGTCCACAACCCGCGCACAGCGCCGATCGAGCGGAACGCGACTCGTACACCGAGCTTCGGCGGGAAGCCCCTCCACCGACCGAGTGCACCGCGCGAGGGTTAACGCTCGCTCCCCTTGTCCACCGTCCCGTGGTATAACGCGCCATAATAACGCGCACTGCATCATCGCGCAGGCCGTCGGTATCCCATCGGCTGGAAAAATTTCCCACGAGCGCGTGTATAATGTGATGCACGTACGAGGCCCGCGACGCGCGGGTCACTACTCTCGTGCAGCGGCGGAACGTCGTCGGAAGCCCGCGCGCGTACATACACCCCCCGACCGCTGCGCCGATGATGTACTACGGGGAGCGCTGCACCTGGTGTACATATTCGCTCGTTGATACCTAAATATTTCACGCGTCGCGCCGCTGACACGGCCGCCTTGTACACACGGGAGTCGAGGACGCGCGTTGCGGTTTGGCTCTCCGGACGGGCGTTCGTATATGATGCAGCGGCGCGCAGGGATTTCGGTGAGCAATGATCGATCGCGCCCGCGATTTTGCGGTTTGACGTTCAACTCGCTCCGTTCCCGACGCCAGCGATGCGACGCCGATCAAGTTTTCGGTGGCGCGGGGTGCTTGCTTCATCTACTTGTATAGATGCATGTCGTTGTGACGCACATGATACCGGCGATGACTTTTGACGCGAATAGTCCGTACTTCGTATCGCCCGGCCTTTCTCCGAAAATCCCCCGTGCGCGACCTCCGCTCCCGATGGAAAAAAAGTAAGTCCCGATTGCCTCTCGCCGTATTCCCCGGTCTCTGGTGTGGACTCCTCTCCCCGCCCGCAACGCTCCGAGGATATGCGAACAAACGGCAGCGCTCGCTCCCGATGGGGGGGGGGGGGGGGGGGGGAGAAAAAAAAGGGGGGCCCCCCCCCCCCCCGCCCCCACCCCCCCCCCCGGGGGGCAAAACCCCCCGCCCCGGGCGGGGGGGCGGAAACAAGAGCTGCAGAGCCGAAAAAAAGAAGGAGGGACAGGGGGAGGGGGAAAAAAAGGCAGCTCGAACAGAGTGGCCGGTGCAACCTTGATCTTGATCGAGCGCGCGAGCGGAGATGGAATAATAGTAACAACGATCCGGGCCGTAGCCGGTGATTGGCCGGGTGCCGGGGACCGAGTCCAATCTCCCGCGTATCCTTCGGCCTGGCGCTACCCTAGGTGTTATTCGTACGTACCCTGTACACGTGTGTGTTGGATGTGTACGCACAGCGGAACTTGTTGATTGGCTCGTGCACGCGGGCGTGTGGCGACGGCCGCGGGCTCGCCTGGGCGGATCTCTCCGATGGATGTATGATTCTTGTGGTTTTTTGGTCTGTTCTTCGGTGGTTCATGTATTTAAAGGTATTTTCATGAGCTCGCGTTGGATACTGTGCGCATCACGCATGTAGCCCGTGTGTATCGAATGGGTTATTATTGAGTAGATGGTAGAGAAAATGGGTTTTTTTTTTCCCTCAAACTAATGTTTCGTTCGTTGGATAAGTAAACGCATAGGTCGCAAGGCTCTATCGACCGACCGTTTGAATCCCACTCAGGATGATGAATTTTCAAATTGAGCGAAGGACACGTTCTTCTGGGACGGCTGTGCTTTTTTAGCTCGGAATAATTGGAACGAGTAGCTGCAGGTTACTGCGGAAAATACACGACGAGCTTCATATATTGTGCAGGCGTGTACAATGTTATTTTAGCACTCAATCGATTCATCTGAACTAATACTGAATTCCATGCATCGTGTGAAATTTGGTTGAATTGACGCCGTGTCCTTGACCTTTCGTAATCACATTGTGAACCGAATACCAGAGTGGGTTGAATAATATACCGTTTTTTAATTTTTATCTCGATAAAAGACAGCATAGTATGCTCTACAGGTGGTAGGGGGGCGGTACGCCGAAGGAGATAATCCGATTGTCATGGCCGCGCAATCGTGCCAGTCCTCGATCCCCTTTGCGTTTTTCGCGTCTATATCAGCCGTACCGCACAGAGGTCAATTAACACTCATTATACAAGGGGAGAACCGAGTTCCAGCCACTCCGAAAAATTACAAGAGAAAAAACAGAAGAGTCGGTAAAATTGTATTTACCTCCCCGACGCGAGAGCGGGAGAACGGGGAATAAATATTTTGTAAATATATACACTCGTCGTCTCCGCCGCCGACGTCTGCTCTCGCGGGGGCGGGGGGCTGAAAGACGCGCCCCGAGACATCAGACGCCGCTCGCGCTTCTCTATACCTTCGCCGTGCGCTTTTTGCCGCGCTCTCCGGCCCGGGGTACTTAATACATAATACGCGACAGCCGAGCCGAGAAATTTCACCCGTTTCCTGCGTTCCTTCCCTTCGCTCTCGCGCGTCTTTTCACGCTTTTTACATAATTGCGCGCGCTCTCTCTCGTGCGCGCTTTTTCAGGCCTCCCCCCGTATTACGCTTTTTTTTTCCGACGAGCTTCGTTGTGAGATATTTAAATTTTGTCAATGGTTCGGGAAAAAAGCCTGGTGAAAGGTCTCGGATGGTTTTTGCACGAGCGACGAAGTTGCCGATCGTCGTGTGAAAATATCCTCGATTAAATTTTATTCATCAAAGCGTACCCTGTTGCCCAAACAATCTCCTGGATAATATTGCATCGCGATGTTTCTTCCTTATTAATCAAGTTTCGTAAAGCTATATCATTCATCATATCCAATAAACTCACTTTTTTCTTTGCAATGTTAGAGTAGAGACTCCTTGAGAAAAACATTCAAAGATGAAAAACGCAGACGGCAATCCAAAGATCGAAAAAATCCCCCGACCTTTTCCTCAAAACATCTTGAAAAGGAAATGATCATGAATAATAATAATCCTTCGTCAGCTCATGAAATCTCGCGACAAAAACGCCTGCTCCGAGTGCCGAGCTGTACATACATACGTAATCACCGAAGAAAACCCGATAGAGATCAAACTCGAGTTTTCCCCGCGACTCCGGCAGCGGTGCATTATTCGTCTGCCGTTTCATTATTAACGGATGTATCTCCCAGCTCCGGATCGCCCCCCCGGGGGCCTTTATCAAATTTTCACCCGTCCCCGCCCCAATTTCCTCCCGACTCCCGGAAACGTCTTGCGATCGAGCATACTCGGGGGGAGATTGGGAAAGGAGTCGAGCGGGGAGGAAAAGTGCCGGGAGCGCTCGCGGGCCGGGTCGATTTGGTCGAATAACGCGTAGGCTCCCGGGGGTGGGCTCGAAAAGCGACTCGGGGCGCTGCTGCATCGTGATTGCCGCCTCCGTCCGCGGCGCGAAAACACAGCGGTAGGATCCAAGGTTTTTGGCGAGTCGAGGTTCTGTAAGCGTCGTGCTTTCGAAAGCGCAAAAGTTGGCCAATTGCGGCTGCGAAGGAAAGAAAGAAACGAAACGCGTACTACGAATCACCCGGGCGTCAGCGCCGATGAACAATTTGAATCTCGATATTGAAAAAGTTGGGGTCCCCGCCGCCGCTCGTAAATTCCGTCGCAAGGGCACGGGCACGAACAAAAAGCTCCTGCCAGGGGGGGGGGGGGCGACATACCTTGGGGAGAGCTTCAGGTACGGACCACGGGCCCCGCTAGGTCGGGAGATCTCGACCTGGTGGTCCCTCGGGCCAGAACAGACACCTGTACAAATTCAGCTACTCTGTAAGGGCTGCATGGCTTCGGAACGATCTGCCCCCCGTGCTTAGAACTGGCTATGCTTCTCCTAGTTTCAAGACTAGAGTGCTGCGACATCCTCAGTCGATTGACCCGCAGCGATTCGTGCCGCTATTTGCGTAGCGACTATAATATACTCTCGATCAAGAGCTAGGCTCAGTGATCTTTGCGCTGTATCCAAACCTAATGAAGCTTTCCGGTATTGACTGCATAATGCGTATGGCTGTAATGGACCATGAGTCCCCGGCCAGAGTAAAACCAATTCCGATTGTAATTATAATTCTAGTCCCCCCCCCCAACGAACCCTCTCCCCGCACCTACCTCAGGGTCCACGGCAGGACCTTGCTGCCCTCGAAGCTGATGCTCCTCAGCTCGTACTTGGACCTCGTCCTCAGCGGCGATACGGGCGAGCCGGAGCTGCTGCTGCCGTGCATGAGGCTGCGCAGGCTCTTCGAGGTCTGGCTGCCGGGCATCGCGTAGCGCCGGGCCGCCGCTGGATTCGCCGCGGTCGAGATGCCCTCCTTGTAGCTCGCGCGCTTCATCGAGCTCATCTTTCGCTGCTGCCTGAGCGCGGGGTCGCGCGAAATTTGCNNTTTTCGGCCGACACGTTGTGTTTTCCGGCGCAGTGGAACGCTGCTTTAATCGAGCGTGCCGTGGCTGCTCCTGTCTCGAGTGCGGTTGTACGAGCGAGACAGCACTGCATTAGCATCATTGAACTTTCTCCCGAGCCCGGCGCGCTCGAGATGTCATTAGGATACCGCGGTACACGCAACCCCCCGTAACGAACTTGGCGAAAGTGCGGACGACTGTTTTTTTCCCCCCGTTTCTCGCGAAATCCATATACGTACTCGGAAAGCCGGCTGGGGTTGCCGAAGATTTTACATCGCGGTCGGTCGCGTCGAGATTGCGCTTTTTGGTCTCGATTGTTGTTCGCTCGGCTGCTGTCGGCGTGGTTTTTTTCGAGAGCACATTGTTTGGAAATCGTCCGACAAAACGCCAAGTTGAAAAATAATCAACGTTGCAATGGCCTCCACCGCGTGCCCGAAGAAAAATACAGCGACCGACCACAGCTCAACTCCGATCGGCCGGAAGACTCACTCGATGGTCAATATTCACGTCGAGCGCGACAATCGCGTCCATTTTTCGCCCGTTACTCGCGATTCCCTCCGGCAACACGTCGATCAACGTCGTCGTTTCGCGCGTCCGCCCGATCGAGCGAAATTAAAACGAGCGCAACGACGCACGAAAAGAAAAAAAAGGAAAAAAAAAAGGTCACTCCCCGGTGGCCGTTTAATATTCCATGGCGTAACTTTCCGCCTGCGAGCTCAAGTTTGCCATTGTCGAGCGAGAACTGGCTGAAAAGTAAGACTCGTCGCCGGCGTGGTGATCGATACCGCGTCGGGTATTCCACTTGCGTCAGAAACCCGATGCGACGGGAACGGTACAAAGAGAAGCAGGCTAATTATGCGAGCGCAGCTGGCTCGACATGATATTACCACGCGGTGTTGACCAAATGACGCTGCGGATGCTGTATAATGCATGGGTGGATGAAAACCTGCGTCCGACAGGTCCGATGGCGCCGCACGCGCGAGTGAACGTCGGATCCGATCATGTCCGATCTGCATCGCGCGGCCGTTCGAGCGATCGTGTCACCGCGATATCATGTATACACAAACGCGGAGCGGAGGACGCGACGATATTGTGTGTACTCACCTCAATGCTTTTCGACGCCCATCGGACGAAGAATCATCCGTCAGTGCGACCGAGCAGAGTCGGTCCCTCGCCGCTGTAAAAATCCAACTCCATCCCACGATTGTACAACACGCCAATAGCTGTTATCTAACTGCACAGCTGATCATCAATAATATTACGTACCAACGATCCATTAGTTACTTACGACGCGCTAAAAATTATTGCACAACTATCGCCCGATCGATGCTGCACGCGTAAGCCACTGCGCATAGTTATATAGACGAGTAACAACTCGATCGCCCGCGCTGCAGGTGCCAGAGTTACGCGGCGCCTCGTTGCATCCTTTGATCCCTCATCATCGAAAACGAAAGATCGCACGTCCCGCGTCATCACGCACAAAACATCCCCGATCCGTTTTTCCATCGGCACACGCCGACGCTATTATCGTCCATCAGCCTCTGGGGCGCGCGGGACACGTGAGCCGCGCCTCCTCCACGTGGCGGCCGAGCTGCTCCCCCGGCCGCGACCTTGACTCCGAGGCCCCTTCATATTATTCCTCCCGGCTCCGGAGCGCCGCGGCGAGGATCGATACGTCGGAGTCCTTTTTAATTGCCCCCGTTTTTTCCTTTTTCTTTTCCGCAGCGACACTCTCGTCCTGTTTGTATGTTTTTGCTTTCCGCGGAAAAAGGGCGAGGACGACGAGGACGGCACACTCGCGCACTCTACTTGGTCGGCACAAGCGCGTACAGGCGAACACGGGTCGGTGCACGCAGCATCAGCAGCGGTTGTCCAAGAATCCGCCCGGCCGGTGGGGCCCCCTCCCTCGCTGGCATCGACGGTCCCGGGGAAAGCTCTCCCGCCCGCGCGTTGCGCGCGAGCTCGAGTCTGGGGTGAAAGCGCACCCGGATCCGGAACTACTCCGAGGCACAACGTCACGGGGCAGGCGCCGCGCGCGCTCTGCCGGGAGTGCGGCGGGCGAGGAGGAAAAAGAGCCGACGGACCGGCACCGGCTGCGCTACCCTCGCCGCCGCTCGCTCTCCTCCGCGCACGCTCCCCGCCGCCGCCGTACCCCAACGTGCCCGCTACGAGCGTCTATTGTACACGCATCGTGCCCGGGACCCCCAACGGCGCGCGGTTCCCGTCCTCTCCGTACAGCCCCCGAAAGAGCAATACCGCGGTGCATAAGGGTTTGTACAATGCTTACACGCGTCGGAGCGAAACCGCGGCGCGAGGCCCCTCTTTCGTCGTACACGCGGCTGAGGTCTAGGCTAACCGTTGGCGCGCGCACGGCAGCTTGTTCGGACTGGGGGGGGGGGGGGGGGGGGGGGGGTTGGGGTTGTTGGGGTCTGTGGGGGGGCGGGGGCCCCGAGGGGGGGAGCCGCGTATACCTGCTGCTGCTGCAACACGTTCCGGCGCGCGCCCATCGGGCAAGGATGAACGACGCGCTTTTTCCCCCTCCGCGAGGCACGCGCGCTCGTTTCGGGGGGGGGGGGGGTCTTTTTTGTTTTCTGTTCTTTCGTTCCGTCGCGCGTCTGGAATCTCGATGGGCGCGTTCGTATGCAGGTGATGGCTCGTCATGCTACATGGACCGCGCTAATGCGAGTAACAAATTATGTACACGTACGGTCGATCTGAAGGTCGGAGGCTGCGAGCAGCGCGGGTGACTCGTTAACGTCGCGAGCGCCAATTCGGCTAATCATCGCGCGATCGATGAGCTCGGTGTGCTGCATACGTATTATACGTACGTACGAGCGAGAGAGCGCTAATGCGTTCCGTTGGCTCGATCTATATATTTGGCGTTTGGCGACGATCGCGATTTATTTAGGTATTTGGGTTATTCGTGTATTTTTACGGTGCGCGCGGAATATTTCTGTGAATGCAGGACGGCTGTTTGATGATCGCCTTCCGACGGATGAAAAAAAAAGTACACCGCGTGCTTTTCGAATTTTTTGAATAGATCCGTCGCACGTCCTGCACCTTTACCGAATTAAAAAACGCGGTGACCAAATTGCCAATTTGGAGAGTTTGTTTTTTTTTTTCGACCATGCTGCTGATTTATTCATGAGTATACAGTGCAGACGAGCCCTTTTGCTCTCTGGCCGTCGGATAATCCTAAATTGCCCCTGCGAAATTCGGGGAAAAAAATTCCTCGATAACGCATTCTTCGCTGCGATTTTGAATCAGCGCTTCGGTTTACGAGTAAGCGTGCTCTTGAGCGACGTGTATTATTTCCTCGACGTGATTTTCTCCCGTGGCAAAAAAGAGCCGAGAAAATCACGCATCCGCAATAAGCCACAGGTCCCTCCGACCGAACCAGCATCTGCACCTGCAGGTACGCAAGAATACACGCAGAGAGAGAGTGAGAGAGTCGGGCGCGGCCTTTTGTCGTTTCCCTTTTTTATTCGCGCCCGAGCGCCGACTCGTTTTTTCGATGTCGGCCTTGCAGCTGCAGTCGATGTCGCGACTCGACGCGCTCGCCACCGTCCGATGTGCAGGTGCGCCGGAGCGTGCATCCGTGAAATAAATAAATACAAAGGGACTCGTACACCTGTACGGTATACCCCCGCGGAAGGACAACGGAAACAACAGCCCGGTCTTTTTTTTTCGCTCTCCGCTTCTCGGGGATGTGCGCGGGTGCGTTGTTGCCGGGTGCGCGGTTTTTCCGTTTCGGTGGGCGAGCTCGTACTCTCTCATCTTTTTCCCCGCGACGCGACGACGGGATCAATGTTCTCGTTAGAGTTACACGGACGCCGTTTCCGGGCGAGCGATCCGAAAGAAAGTACTCGCCCCGTGGGACGGGTTTTGTTATAATAAGAACGACGATGGCAGCGGTACGAAGTAGAAGAAGAAAAAACCCCGCAATAAGCATCTCGCTCTTAACGAGGAGTGGCAGCAGTAGTACTTCGAAGTACATAGACTCCCCGAAGGTCGCGCCGGAAAGTTGACTGGTACAAGTATAATGTAACAGCGAGGAGAGGAGCTTGCGCGTACACGGTCTGGCCGTACTCGGCTGTTTCTACTGAATACATTCGCCCGCTACGGCGCACGGGCACCGCGCGCGTCTCGCTCCTCGTGAATCCCGTCCTCGGTGACCGAGCGGTTTTTATTATTACACCCACAGCTGCAAACACTTCGGAAGTCGGGCGTCGGTCGAATCTTGGACGATGAGAACGGGAAAAATATGCGCCGAATCCGAGCGTACGGCGCATCATCCCCCGAGGACCGAGCGAAAGAAAAATCACCGGCTACATAGGACCGCGCGCGCGGCTATCGATCCGACCGTAGAAAAGTGAATTCGCGCGCCGCCTCGCGCGAAAAGTAAGCTTTCGCCCTGCCCTCGCAAGTATGATCACACGCGTGCGCGACGCTCAACCGCGGCCGATTGAGAATAAACTATTCACCCGAGACGTCCCTGCGGCCGATTATTCATCCGTGGCCGGGAGAAGAAGAGGTCCCGGCAGGAGAGCGGCGGGGGAGAAAAAGTTTCTTTGCCGGCAGCGGCCCGTCTGGCCCGCGTTTTCGAGGCTTTGAGGACGGCTACGACGGCGAGGGGGAGAAAGGGCGCCGGCGCGGGAAATTAATCAGAGCGGCTCTTACGGATCATAACGAGCGGAGGGGCGCGCGCGAGTGTCCCTCTGGAGAACGCGGGGGGGGGGGGGGGGCCCCCACACAACCCCCGCCCGTCGCGCCCCCCCGGGGGGCCCTCTTTCCTTTTTTTGCCCCCCCAGGTTTCTTTTTCTTTTTTTTGTGCCCCGACCGCGTCGATCGCGACGGGAAAATCGTTCGGCGGAGAGGGAAAGAATAGCGCGGGGGGAAAAGCAGGGTCCGTGTATATAATACGTACGGCGCCGAGTGTACACTCCGGCTATAACGATCTTACTTGCGGCTGTTTACCCGGAACTTCTCCGCGGTACACACACCCAGCGGCCCGTTCCACGCGCGGGCGAAAAGCTGCGGTCAAATCTCCAAAGTTCGCCCCCCCCCCTATACTTGTGCACGTCTCGTATTTCCCCCCGCGCGTCGGAGACGGGCTGCCTCGGAGGATCGAGCTCGGCGAACAACAACTCGGGCGGGGCGAGGAGCGCGCGTGTATGGATCGCGTGGAAATTGTCTTTGCGCCCGAGAACCGTTGGTATTTCGACGCGAGGGGATCGATGCCGCGTGTACCGGGCGGGGTGAGCTTCGTACTCGCGGTTTTGGAAGAACGTAGAAGGGAGACGCGCGCGGAGGGGGATGTTCACCGTCAAGGTCGGACGCATTGTTAGCGGAGTCTGTGACTATATCACTGGCGCGACGGAGTTTTCGGGGGGGGGGGGGGGGGGGGGGGGGGGGGTAGGGGGGGGGGGGGGGTGGGGGGGGGGGGGGGGGGGGGGCGGCAGAGAGTTTAATGAGGGGATCGGGTGCTGGGGCTGCAGGTGTTGATTGGAGCTACGTATAATAGATTTGTATGTAAGAGCTGTTGTCGCTGCTGCTGCTGCTGCTGCTGGGTCGTGTGCGCGTCAAAATTGCTTTCGAATAGACGATGCGATCGATTCGCAATGCCAACCCGACCGAATCGCGGCGTCGGAAAATCGATGTCGAAATGCGTTACATCGGGAGACTGGCTGCACGCGTGCCAATCTCGCCAACTGCACCTTCACCGCGAAAATACATATAGGGACGCGGAATCGGATAGGATTTTCGGGGGGCTGGGTTTTTTCGAACGAGCCCGCGCGCGCTATTTTGTACGTCGTTTTCGGCCTCGAAATTTCCATTCGGATGTATCCGCGACAGTGTAATTTTCAGTCCAAAACAAAAAAAGCAGTACAGAGGGAAGCGGGACGTGCGACTGACGGTGTACGAAATATATATAATATATACATGCTTCGAGGGCGTCGATAAACAATATTTCCACGCGGTCGGTTCGGCTGACGCTGCCAGCACCGATGTGTATACACAGTATACTACACAGTGTATATAGGTAAATTACTGTTGCGTAAGCGGGTGCTGCTCGCTCGCGTGGGCTGTTTGATTTGAGGGAGTGTGTGCTGCATAAACCGTCGATGGATCGAGCCCGCAGCGTTGCGCAATACTATTACGGGAACAGCTCGCTGATGACCCTTTTTTTCTTTTACACACACACGCAGGCAAGGGGGGCAAGATACTTTACGTCTCGTAATTGGCAATCGAGCGAAATGAAATTCGTCGTTGGGAGCTATTATCGCGCTCGACTGAGCTTTTTCTCGGGAATGGATTTCCGCCGCGATCGCGAGATCTTTGACTCTCGCTCTCTTCGTTCGTGCGGTGTGTAGGTTGAAGCTCGTCTCGGTGAATGCTCGAATAGCCGGGATTCCATTAATCGGGAGTCGAGTGCGTTGAGAATCATCCGATTGAGAAATTATTCTCGATACAGCGTGATCTGCGCATTTGTTTAATGGGCTCTTGTATACGCTGTGCTGCATCCAAAGGAGATTGAGAATGCGTTGGACACTGCAGAATGGTAGTTTGATTTTTATGGAGTTTTGTGCATTCATAAACAACTTGTTCGTATTGACGCGAGGCTCAAGCATGTGCAAGGCGTCTGCTTTATACGTAAATATAATAGATGTCAATTATTGCGCTGCATAGAGCACACCTTTTATTAGTAACTTGTACGACGTAACATATCTGTTAGCACAATCATCAACTGCATCATATTGTGCTCTACTTCGCAACACTTCCTAAACATCCGCTTGCCCCAGTTGTGTCTCACCAATTGCGATCAATATTTTGCAAGCTCCAACAAGAATATCATAAATTATTTCTAATAAAATACTGAAGAAGAAAGTCATTGAATTGAGTCAGAAATATTGTCCATCAAACACTTGGATTACTTAACTCACCCGCGCGTTTGTTATTCAAACAAAACAGATGTTTTTTTCATAAAAATTGCTCCTAAACATCGAAGGGTGTCAAATGGAAATGAAACACGGGCGTTCGAAGCATTATTGCGTTTATTCAAGTAATAAAGTTTTCGATACAATTGATTTACATTGCTGCCATCATCAACTGTATCTCGAGCGTATAGTTAATCCGATTAGGGGGAGGTGGGCGTGTGAAAAAAAAAAAAAAAACGCTGCGTCGCAGCAGCTCGATCGCTTTGCATATATACGATGAAGGAGGGCGGAAACAAGCTCGCTTCCATCGACTCCTTCCGTCTCTCCGCGTATACAGACTCTCGCTATTTTCTTTCATGCGTCATAAGTGTCAGTATTTACAGAATAGCACCTTACTTCGCGAAACTAGAGCTATCGTGTTAAGCATAATATACATAATGGAAAAAAAAAAATTAAAAAGTGAAAAGTGGGATGATAGTAGCGTTAGAGGGGACGATAGAGAGATCGGGGAACGGGATATCAGCAGGAGAGGAGCTTACTACATTCCAACGCTATTGTTCTTGTTCTTCTCAACTCTATAATTGCTGAGGAAAAAAAAAAAATGAAAAAAAGATTCGATATTGCACAGCGATTTCAGCCATCGATCACCAGCCTGTCGTCATTATATCACTTTGACTATTGTGATTTTTATTTTTAATTGTAATATTCATGTACATACCGATAATACAGTAATAATGTATATACTTTCCACTTTGAAAGATCCAACTTTTTTACAATAATACACCGAGAAAAAGTAAAGAATGGCTGGGCGCCTCTTTAATTTTTCTCGCCTACTTAGATACACTTTCCTCGCGCATCGAACAATTAATACGTTACACATGCAGTTAAAAGTTACGTGCTACGGTCAGTTATGTATAGTATTTATAATTCACACTTACGCATCGTATATTAACTATTGTATATTTGCATTTTATGTAAGTAAAAAAGAGGGGGTCATGAGGTATAGTCATAGTATGTACGTATCTATGGTATAGGTGGTAGTAAAAAAATATACAGAACGAATTAATGCAGGTTGAAATAAAGCGTAGTGGACCCAGCACCGTATTTTTGCGTATTAAGTACTTTCCCTGGAAATGATGATGGAAAAAAAAAAAAAAAAAAAAACAAAACAAACAAAAAAAAAAATTACAAAACTACTATCACTAATGCGTTCGGGGGAGATCGATCCGTACCCTCAAATTTGACAAACAGTTCCGTACCCCCACCGTGTTTTCTCTCGAATCAAATATTGTTCTTCCATGATGAACCAAAACATCTCGAGACCGCAGAGTGTACTCTCGATCCCATCCCCGTGTTAGGAAGCAAAGTTTCGTGTATCGTTACGCGCGTCGCCGCGCTGTCTCTCCCTCGTTCGCGGAGGAACGTTAAGTACGAGCCCAAAAAAGGGAGGGGGGGGGGGGGGGGGAGGGGGGGTAGAGGACGAATCAGAGGACGAGAGAGACAGTCATCGGCAGTGCGATCGGGGGTTGATGGGCGTTCACCCGCTTTTCCACAGTACCGCCAGCGCTGGGCTCTACAGTCCCACTCGTGTAACAACCCTCCCGAAGGAACGTGTTAGGAAAGGTATGAAGCAAGTTGTAGAAGCGGATACTTTTCGCAGAGGAGGCGGAAAGAGGGGGACGAGTGGTAAGTGGAAAGCCCAGCACGTATTATATGGTAGCGCAGTCGCGTACGTATCGGCATCCCCCTCGACTTGCCCGCGCACGAGGAGGAGGAAAGGGCCCCGGCGGGTCGTTCGGCTCCAACTCGGTCGTTTAAATGCATTGGCTCCCCCTATTTTTACACTCGCGTTTACGCGTGGGTGATAAATCTCGCGGCCCCCCTGTACTCGTTAAAAAACCCGTATGCTGCTGGACAACAGCGCTCGAGTCCGACGGACGGACGGGAGACCCAATCGCACCCATGTATACCTCACCGGGAGAGAGCAGCGCTGGGCTTTCGGGGGCGTCTCGCTGCTGTAAATTACGTTCACGGCCGCATAGGGCCGGGGAAACCAGAGTCGCCTGTAAAATCCAGAGCGGGGGAGGGGGACACCCGATGCTGTCCACGTGTAATTTACAGTTGTTGCACGCTGACGCGGAACTGATGAGCAAGCAATTGGTCAAGTGCCGTGGCAGCCCGTGGAATGTGTACATGAAAGCAATACGCGGTACAGCTCGTCGTTTGTGTAATATACAGGGGGGGGGGACACTGTCGTGATGCGTTTAATATGCGAGTCTAGTGGTAACCTGTCTAGGAGATTATTACGGCGTAGCATTTTGTAGTGTACGGGATCGTACAGCGTAGTAACGAAGCGGCAAAAGTACGGAAACATAGCAGTAATATATAACATTTGTAACAACAGTATCTGTATCGATGGTATATAGTAGTGACAATTGTGACCCAACGCTCGTCCCCTCCCACCGTATCTCTCATTCCACGAGCTGTACCTGGGAAGGCTTCAACGACAACCGGCATCAATTAGCGAACGGTTTTCACGAATCACCGGCAACGCCACGCGCGCGACCTCAGATCTGCATCTCGGGCTCCGAGTCGTCGTGAAACCAGCTGGACGTGGGCCGCTTCGCCGTGGACGAGCTGCTCTGCTGTTGCTGCTGCTGCTGCTGCTGCTGGAGGCGCATCTCGCTGAACCTGGACGACCTAACGAAACTGCTCGTGCTTCCTGCTGATGTCGTGCCGATCGCAGCGCCACCGCTGACCGGTTGGCCTACCGAGGCCCCGGTGGCAGTGGACTCCTGCAAATGCTGGTGCCTGAGAATCTCGCGCCGCCGTATCGGCCTGGGCGTCGTCTCGGTCGAGCTGCAGGCCTGCTCCCCCACGTCCTGCTCGTCGTCCTCGTCGTCGTCGTCGTCGTCATCGATGCCCCAGTGGGGCAGGTTGCGCGCCGGCAGGCCCCAGTGCTCCGTGAACTCGGAGCCCGAGCGCGCCAGACTGGGCTGGCTGAGAGAGCGGACCAGACTGTCGCCGTCGAAGGACGAGAGGCTCGTCTGGTCGTCCCTGTCGAGCCGGGCAAAGTCCCGGACCGTCATCTCGGACATGGAGCGGAGGTCGGCCTCGCTGCCCCCTCGCGTCGTGGAGCTCAATTTTCTGTAATACAATTGATCGTTATTATCATACGTCCAACTTTTGTTTACCCTGTCAAACGTTTCGACGCTGAATCCGTGTTAAAAATCAGTGTCGAATCTGCGCTGAATCTGTGAGGATCGAAACACCGGAATCCCTAGCATGCGCAAAATTTTTTGTAGCTTTTTGTTTCCCCGAGCGATTCGCCACGAATCCCAGAGTGTTCCGATCCCCACCGTAGATTCAACGCTGATTTCCCGCTGACGCCCAACGCTCACCTGATCCTGGTTCCGGGCAACAGCCCCCCGGCACCCGCGGCTACCCTCGTGAACGTCCTGGCCGAGCTGCCCCCGTCGCTCTCGTACTCGTAGAGCGTCGGCAAGGAGGATCGCCTGGACCTGTTGTCCCACTCGCTGGACTTGGCTCTCTTGTACCTCTGGCCGCTGCCGTTGGCACCGCCACCGGCGCCCCTGGCGTTGGCCGAGCACGAGGACGAGCACGAGGACGGCAGCGAACCCCCGGGCCCCGGGGCGCTGATTATCCGTATGATGACGTCCCACTTGGCCGGGGAAAATAGTCCCGCGTACCTCGAGTCCTTCCTTATAAGCTCGTAATCCTCCCTGACTATCGCCTCGGTCAGCAGGCTCCTGAGCGTGCTCTCGGTCGTTATGATCTCGCGCCACTTTTTCCTCTCCGACTCGGTGAACTCGGCCGCGTACTGGGACTCCAGGACACGCTCGAGGTTGCAGCAACGCTCGCTACCCTCCGTACCTCCCCTGGCCCTGGTGTAGGTCGGCTGTATGTGCACGTCTATCGGCACGTCGGCGCAGCTCGTCGTTGGCTGCTGCTGGTGATGCTGGTGATGATGGTGGCCGACGCTGCTCGTGGCAGTGCAGGGCGCGGGGTCGAGGGTGACGGTGAGATTCGAGGCCGAGCTCACGTCCGAGAAGTTCTCCCAGTCGGGGGGCGGTGGCGCCAGCTCCTGGGCCTTGGTCGGATAATTGCGTATGGTGACGTCCCACTTGGGATCGGGCTTCGTCTTCTGGCGCGCGTGGTACTCGGTGACCTGGCGTCTGTGTCGCTCGATGTCCTCGATCGTCTTTTTCTCGGTGACGGTGCGCAAAAAGACGTCGTCGACCTCGTGGGTCGTTATCTCGGGCCGTCTCGGGGCGACAACGGGCTCGACCAGAGGCTCGACCTCCTCGCGCGTCTCCTCGCTGCAACGGTACTCCTCGGTCACGTGCTGCTGCTGATGGTGGCTACTGCTGTGCAACTGCTGCGGACTGCTCGGGGCCAGCATACTGGCGACCCGGTACTTGGCGTGCGAGGCGTCAGTCACCTCGGTCAGTGACCTGGTCTCCGTGAGCTCGGTGTTGAGGGAGGCGAGAGAGCGGGGACCGGGCGGCGGCGGTCCCGCGATGTCGAAGCTCTCGCGCTCGGCCTGCTTGCGGAGGATCCTGGAGTAGACGGGCGGTGTCTGCTGCCTGGAGGTGCTGGGCGGCGCATGTATCTCGGGCACGTAGGCGAAGGTGGTGAGTCGGTTGGGCGATTGTACACCGTCGATGGTCGTCGTCGTGCGGCTGGTCTCCTCGCGCTCGAGAATCGTCGTGAGATTGCGCTCGAGGGCCATGCTGGCCTCGGATTCGGAGGGCTGGGGGCTCGGTGGAGCCGGGGCCTGCTTGACCCGCATCTGCACGTCGAACTTGGGCTCGAGGTGCAGGGCAACGCCGTGACGGGTCTGGCTGACCAGGCGCGAGGCTGTCACGGCGGTGCTCTCGATTTCGTTGATCGTCTCCGAGTAGAGGGAACTAGAGGCACGCTGCTCCACCTGGGGATGGACGAAGGCTTTAGTCTCGTATGAGCCGGCCGACGATACGGGGAGGGATCTTTCTTCGTCGACCTGTTGCACAAAAGGAGCCTATTTAGCACACGTTTCTTACATTTTTTTTTTTTTTTTTTTTTTTTTTTTTTTTTTTTTTTTTTTTTTTTTTTTTTTTTTTTTTTTTTTTTTTT
>JAPYYV010044879.1:0-13312 GCA_030522625.1 Copidosoma aretas
TCGCTCCGCTTGCTTTTTTCCGGGGTTCGATTAACTGTTTCTCTTACGTTACGGACAACGTGAGCGGGAGGTGTGCAGGAGTTAGTCCTGGTGTTTATTATACGTAGACACCCGGTCAGGACTCAGGCAATGCCGACTTGCCCCTACCCCCCTCCCCTTGTGAGAGGCCGCCCATCCCTTTCCCTTCGCTCTCCCAACTCTCGAGTGCCGCAAAAGAAAGGACGTATGAGAGTATAATGTATAAAAAAAAATATGTATACATGCATCGTATTTGCGTTCGACTCGAACGTCGTCGCATAGAGAGCGTGCGTATATGCACAGCCCATTGCTGCACCTAATCCCCCGCGGCGTCGAGTTTGCCCGAGTTGACTTCTCCGGGCTTGGTGTGGTATATCAGAGTCCAGCCCCCCGTCTACATCGAATTTCCCCCAAACTAGATTCCCGCTGATCGCGCGCCCCCACCAGCCCCGGGGATCGGAGCCTTACACTCGAAAATTCGACCGGCAGAGCCTCCGCGGGCACGCGCGCTCCTTTTACCGGTCTTTTTCTCCCGGTGTTGGGATCGATACGAGGCGACCGCTGTAATTGAGTCGATGAGCAGCACGTGATAACGTTTATCAACGCCGCGTAATGGATATTGATTGCTCGTACGCGAGGGAGGACCGCGCGCGATGATAGTGATGCCGCGGTTGTGCGATGATTAGCTCGATTTTTTTCGGACGCGCCGAGTGTTCGTGGCTAAGAGGGGGGAAGGGGGGGGGGGTATCTAAAAGACGATTATATCTAATCCATCATACTCTAGTCGGTAATTCTGACGGGGCGCTCCGTTTCGAATTCAAAAACCCGAGAGATGTCGAAAAAGCTTTCGTGTCTGGTATACATAGAGTATGTTCAACCGAATGCCCGAATCTTCGACGTCGATCGAACAACGCCGCGCGAGAGTCGTACCGCTTTGTGACTCGTTTCCGAGGGCCAAGTGGAAAGAGTCATTTCGTAAAGTTCACGAATCGCACGGCATGGTCAATGAATCAACAGGTTAACTTTAGGTTATATCAGCAGCGGAGAAACTTATATGTACGGGGGACAGGGCCGTCCGCCGTTAAATCCGTCGTCATACAGCCGAACGAGCGCTATTGTAACGAATTCAGCGCATCGGGATTCACGATATTTGACAATGGGCGGTCCTGCTCCTCCTCCCCCCCTCGGAAGCAGCTTTTAACTTTGTTGCGCATGCACCTCGAGCCTCTATCGGCGACGACGACGCGCCCCTTTATCATGCACAATTGTGCCGGCGTTCGGTGGCTCCGCGGCTTACGTCCGCATAGCGCCCGGAATTCTACCGGAGTCGAGTTTCGTATCTAATCGCGCAAAGTAAACGCAGCTGTGCGGCAAACGCGCGTCACGGTCGACCCTGCGAGTCGAACGTGGGACTGAAGTTTCTGCTCAATATTAATGTTCGATCCCGTTGCGCGAAGGTGGAACAGCCCGTGTTTTTCATCGCTCGATTTAAACTCGAGGATGAAAAAAGAAAAGCAAATCCTTCGCCCGACGGCAGTCGATAAGAGAAGCCACGGATCGACCCGGAGTTCACCTAAAACTCGCGCCCAGGGGTAAGGGGGGGGGGGGGGGGGGCCCATTACCGGGCGAAATCAAATCCCCCCGGCCCGCGAGGGCGGCACCCCCGGGCGAAGGAACACCGAACGTCGATCCGCGATTGAAACCGAAAGCTCGCGGGGTAAAGTTTCCTCCCGCCCTCGGAGATAACTCCGTGCGAAGCTGCACCCCCTCGGCGGTTGAAAAAATCGAATTTCGGTCCGAAAGGCTCCGCCGCGGTAAGTACACAGTACAGCGGACGGGACGAAAGAACTCGGTCCGGCTCTGCCGAGGAGCGCGCGAGTCAGTTATATAATATGTACTGCTTGATGAATTTTCCACTCGGGGGAGCCTATCGCGAAGCCTCCATCTCCGCTCGGGGAAATTGAAAGCGACGCCGGACGAGAGGAAGAGCGGGAGGGAGGCTGTATTGTAATGTACAGCAGGACGGAGGACGATCTCGTTTTCTGCGTACCCCGAATCGAAGGCGGCGTTCGGCTTTCAATCGAGCCCATTGTCGAGGGTAATTTTTCATCCGCTAGGTCGACGACCAAACTAAACGTATCCTCTGACGATGACCGCGGATCGACGCGTGTGATCGATCCACGGTTCACGTACACGTGCGCGACGGATCGGGAATCCGAGCGCACCGCGCAGCAGCCACGAAACTGAAAACTGCCGCGCTCGAGCAAGCGCGAGCACAGACGCCTCCATTATTGGCCGTTCCGCTCGGGTGCTCCGCTGATTCGACCGTTGACGAGGAAGAGGATGAAACATTTAATCCCGATCGGCGCGAAACGGGGGTAATGCCGAGCGTACACACGGCCAAGGAAGAGTGAGAACGACGCGGAACAAATGTGGAAGCCACGTTCGCTCCCCACGTGTATTCTTCGCACGTACGCGCGGTATACGCTTTCGTCTCGTCCCGGATATACACCGCGTCTAGCGGGATCCCACCCGCCGAGTTTTTCCCTCCCCTTTATATACAACTTTCGCATTACGACGGGACATCACCTTTTCTATCGGCCAATCGACGTATCGATTTGTCACACCCCTCTCGCGCGATCGTGTACTCATGTACTCGGGAGATGCGCGTTGACGCCGGGGGTAATTGTGCTGGCGTCGATTTTCCATGTCGCCCGAGTCGCGCGCGGGCAAGGGGTCGGGGGAAGTTTTACGTTGGACGATGGGCGAGAAATGGGGTATGCTTGGAGATCTGCGAGTCTTCCGAATGGGATGTACGCGCTTGGGGCGAGCTTTTTTTGGGGGCTGATGATGCAACACTTATCCGTTTGATTCTTGCGGACGGATCGTAAAAAGCTGTGTTCAAAAGGCAATTTTTTTTTACGAAATTAATACCTGTCCCCAAAAAAAAGCAGTAAACAATTATCATACACGCTCGCGCGTACGGAGGATTCGGGTGAAAAGAAGAGAAAATCGAAAACGCGCGGTTGTACGTGCCCGCAACAAAATTTGTATCTCCGTTCGTTCGTAAAACTCCGCGGCGCGGCCGAGATAGTAGCAACATCGCAGGGATTTAAAAAGCGCCGGGGAAATTTTAATAAACGTTACGGGAAATGAAAAAGAAGTTCATCGGACCGCGCGCGCTGTTAAAAAAGCCAAACCGAGCCCGCGACATGGATGTTTGCACGATGACTCGCCGAGATGCCGTACGTCGAAAAATATTTGGAGTTAAAATTATTATTCGCTCCCGCGTGCAGGGATTATTGAATTATGCCTGCAGTGAATCACCCCAGCCCACAAAAGGTATAGGTATATTTTTTAAATTGCACGCATTGGTGCAGGGCTGGTTATAAGTGAACAATTGATTGCATACTTTCAGATACTCTGTGTCAATATCACGAGGAGCAATAGAAAAAGAAAAATATCAAATTCAAAGAGACACGTACATCAGTTGTTTCACAGAATGTAAAAAACAAATAACGCTAAAATAATCCGAAAACACGAGTTCACAAGAGCATAACAACATAAAAGCGCTCTGATTTTTACGGACAATCAAAAAAGACCACACGCAGGAAACACGCACGGCGGCGGTGAGCAAAGAATTCTCTTTGCTCGAAAAAAAAAAAAGAAAAAAAAAAAAAAACACCGGACCGCGAGATAAAAGCCCCTCCACCCCCTGTACACGTATATAGTGCGCTCGAACAAGAATCAGCCGGAGCAGCAGCCGCGGGAGAAGAAGAAGAGAGACATCGATCACGCGAAACAATCAAGCCTCTCCCGCGATCGATCCGAAACCAACGAGTTCCGTCAGCTCGGACGTCCACGCTGCACACGCGCGCACCCGGATCATCCGTTCGGGGCGCAAGGGACGAGACGAGAACAAAAACCGGTGGCCCCAGGAGTCAAAGGAGCGAGCGCTCATTCCGCGCGAGTACGCGGAGTTGGCGCGAAAGCTCGAGGGTGTGAGCACACGCGGGGACGGAAGCCGGGATTTCGCGCACGAGTGCTTCCGCGCGGATGCCTCGGCCGATCGGAGCCGAGGCACCCGGAGCGTTCGATCGCGGCCGAGCGACACTTGACGCGCCTGTGCTTGATATTTCGTGCGAGGAGTACTCCGTGGTGTGTGGCGGCGCTCTCGACGAGATGATGATGATGATGATGGTGGTGGTGGTGGTGGTACAAGTGTGCAGAGGACGATGAGATAGACGCGCGTGGTGGATGATGGCTCTTGGGTGTATATACACGCCAAGAGATTCGGATGCGCTGCGGGGGGGGGGGGGGGGGGGGGGGGGGGGGGGGGGTGGGGGGGGGGGGGGGGGCGGGGTGGAGAGTTTTTGGGGAGTGCGTTCTCATCTGTCCGAAGGGGTGAAAGGATGTTGGAAGGGACTTGTGCTGGCCCTGAAAAGGGCCGAGTATTCAGAGTGCTCGTCGCAGGGTAGTTTCTCCGAGCGAAAAGAAGCCGATTGAGTATTTTACTGGAAACTATAAGTCAGGGGCTCGATTGAGGTAGCGAAAATGAGCGAGCGATTTTAAATCTCGCGCGATTTTGAATGCGTTTAGCATTGAGAAAATTGTATTATCTTTGTATTATCTCCTTCTAAATCGCGAGAAAGTTAAAATCGCTCGCTCATTTTCGCTACCTCAATCGAGCCTCGGAGGATACGTCGAAGAACAAGCGTCGGTTTGCTTGGCTGTAAAAGATGGGGCTTCACGGTTGTCCGAGCTTTTCTAGCAAGAACCACAGTCCTTTTTTTCTCAAATAACTGACAAAACAGACTGTTTTGTGTGCACGACATCGCGCGAGACTCTAAAATGATTTACATTTCGCACATTCCTCAAAGACGCTGCACGCGGACTGAATGTTTCATCAAAGAGGAGTTGTTACTCGAGGTCACTGCCGATCCCGAGAAACGTCCCTTTTTGCCATTTTGTTTTCCGAGCTCGGTTTTCTTTGAGCTGCGCGCCCCTTAATTTCAGTCCTGTACCCTGCTTACTTCGTTTTCTTTTCCACTGTCAAAGAAGTTACATATACATCTCTTTCTTTTTTTTTTTTTCATCGCTAATAAGAAAGCAAAAACTGATCCTTCAAGTTGTCGGAAAACCAGTGACCCGAATTCGTACTTTTCAAAACGGGGGAAAAAAGCGTCTATTCCTAGAAATTCTCGGAGCACGCAAAAAACACAAGGCACGTATACTGGTACGAAAATCCTGCAGCGTACGCGCTTATTCGCCCCGAGTAAAAATACAATTATCTATGAAAACAACTATTTTAAAAGCCCACCGTCGCGGTGAACAGCGGCCGTGATTGTTCGCAACACTCGGGGCGGACGGGAGGTCGGGAAGAAAAACAACCCAGAGTCGGACCGCGGCTCTGCGCGTCGCAACGGTGATTTCGAGCCCCCCCGCACTAGTACTCGTGAAAATGCAAAGAAAACCTCTACCACGCATTCCCAGTCTAATGTAATTTTTTCATTCCATCGAAAACGGCCACCGGTCGCACACGCGACTGTGCCCGCACCTCTGCAGAGAGCAGCCGAGCGTACAAGGAATAATGCCACACCGGTGTCCGAGATCGCACGTGACCAGCTCTCGAGTTTTATTTTCTCTAATTTTGTTTTCCCTCTCTCTCCCTACTGCGCGGAACCTCCGCAAGACGAGGCTGCTGTCGAATCGTATCGGAGGAGGGGGAAACCGAGCTGTCGGATAAGAGCCGACGGATGATTTTCTCGATGAACGAGCTACCCAAACCCAATGCAAATGTGTGCGCTTCGTATCAGCATATTATTATCTGGATACACATCAGTACAGTGATGAATTAGTGTGACTTTTACCAACTCGCTGTTGACGCTCTCGGGGAACTTTTGTAGGACGGTACAGTGTTTGCGCAAGTGCCGAGCCAAAGTTTATGAATGATATACAGGCTGCGGGCCCGTGACGGCCTGTCACAAAGTCCGCGGCATCGCTCTCTCGTGCACACGCGAGCATCGTCGGAAGAAAAAACCCCGCCCGCGCACACGTATCTCGTTCGACGCGTCGGCGGGGCAGAAAGAAGCTGGCGAAACGTTAAACTTTTTTAAGGTCGATCGTATCAGATGTAGATACGCGCGTTGCGCAATTTCGGCTCTCGGAACGAAAATACTCCCCGGGCGGCTCTCTCTCCCGCGAATACAGCGGCGCTTTGAAAATAATCGAACCGCCCCGACGATTCACACGCTCGCGCGATTCGCGACCCCGCCTCGAAGCTCCTCTCGTACACCGCATCGAACGGCGGTCGGGGTTGAATCGATCGCAGGAAAAAAACAATGCTTGGACTGCATCTCCGAGACCCTCTCTATACAATAGCCGCGCGAGATTCCTCCCTCCAAACATTCCAGCAACGCTCTAACCCCCCCCCCCCCTCCCCGCGCGTCATCTCATATTCTTCTTCATCCGCCCCTTATGTCCCATAAACGCAAGCCCCCCCCGCGCGCTCGAGCTCCACAGCGTGCGAAACGAACCGTCGTATAAAAGTTTATTTCGCGCGCGATATCGGAAGAGAGACATCCGCCGCGACGTCGTTGCGAGGTGTTATCATCTCCCTGCGTATGATGACAGGCCGAGGGAGGGAGACTCGCGCGGCTTCTCGGGAGTAGGTTCTTTCGTTTTTTGTCTTGCTCTGTTCGCGTTATTCACGTACCGCGACGATGACCGTCGAGAGTTTGAGCACCGTCATCGCGTTGTCGGCCTAAATTAAAGTCTTGTGGGATTTTTTTTTTTTTTCGCCGCTGCTGCTGTTGGAGTGCACAATTCGTACGGAGAAGAAACTGCCTCCTCCACCCTCCACGGGTTCGTCTCTTCAGGGCCACGGTCTTCCTCGCACGCTAATACAACTTTTACGTGCACCGCTCTCATGACCATTACGCTGTCGAATCTCTCCATTTTTCGTAAAACCATACGGGAGCGGTCGTGTTGTTTTTCCTGCCCCCGCTGCAGAAGCGCGTACAACTAGCGGCGAGGGGGCGGGAAAAAGAGGGAAGCCGTCCATCATCGAAATTAAACGCGTCGACAACACTCTGCCAAATTAACGCCGCGCGGGGGGCTCGTCTTCGATATTCCTCCGATGGAGCGTCCGAAGAGATATTTACTGATTCGACGCAGTTGGAGAGAACAGTGGTGCCATAGCAGTGGCAGTGGGCGAATCGCAATTTAATCACCGATGAACGACCAACGCGCGCGCGGTAGGATACAAGCACGGGGAGACTTGGCACGCAATGATAACAACAACACCGGCCGAGAGATGAGCCAGCTCGCGCGCGCATTTGTATACACTTGTACGACCATCGATCTCTCCCCTTCGGCGTTTAGATTCTCGGGCGATCGCGTAACCGCGCGGTCATCACTGTCCTGCATATACGTACACGCACATACGCACCGGGCGAATGGTTTACTCTCGTCCTCCTCGCGCGGTGATGATTCGCCCCCGCGTGACAATTGTCGGACGGAGCGGAGTACGGGCCCCGCACCGGCCGAAACGAGATAAGAGTCGAATATGAGCGCGCGCCTGTTGCTCGTTCGCAAAGCCAGCGCGCAGCAGATTCGCCGCGCGTTCGGATTCACCGAAAGCCGCAGCAGCCGCGACAGCAAATCGCGCGCTCAGGATCCACTTTCGGCGAATTCGACCTCCATCCCGGCTCCCCCTCCTCGTCAACCGTCGTGCATTGTCATACACTGCGCTATCCGCTCGTTCGGGCAATTTTCTCAGAAACTGGCTCAAAGTACAGCGGCTACGAAACCAGGAAGGGGGGGGGGGGGGGGGGCCAATAAGTACCGCACTCGCAGTTGGGCCCATCCCCGTCTCGTCCATCATAAAAGCTGCGGCGGCCCCTGGAGCGGTTCGAACGATCCGCGCGCACGGGTCCTCGCTCGTAAATCGGGCACCGCGGGCTTCGACTGCAGCTGCTGCTGTTGTTGTTGCTGCGGGGGATACGTATATCCCCACGACTGTTTTTCCCGCACGAGATCCGTGATGGTTACCTAATTCGGTGGTTTTATTGCAACCAGGACGTTGGAATCTTCGACCGCGACAAGAAGGGGTGTCATGTACGCGATGCGTACAACGCTCCGAGAGTATATACCTTAAATTCTGCCCCCGGGTTTATACGGTTGGCGAATTATTGAAAGCAAAGTCTCCTCTCGTTGACAAAAAAAAGGTTGAGAATTCTTCCCCCGACCAGCCGTACAATTTCAGTCGTCGCGGAGGAAACACAAAATCAACTCCAAACGCTTTTGAGTTTTGTTCTTCTATTGTATATAAAAGTCCGTGCAGCCGTTGTGGAAAAGGGTCCTTGGAAAGTTCAATTTTCTCCGATCGGAAAATCGCTCGCAGACGGAAAAAAAAGAGATTATCGCGAAGAAAGTCCAAGGGTGGAGGGAGGGAGCCGAAAATCTAATGAGATCTCGGTGTCTCTCGGTGCTCGATCGCTGGGGGACAAAGTTTTTTCGTCTCCTCCTCGCCCGTCCTGGGGATAAAGTGTGATTCCGCAATAACGTTTCCCGCCCGCGCTCTCGGCGATCAGGGCCATTTTTCACTCGGGCCCTCCGTTTTTAAATTTAGTTCCGCTCCCTTGGCAGACTTCAAACTTTTTCTCTCTGGTCTCGTCTCTGCGGGCGGGAGGATTGTACTATCAACAGAGAAATCGTACTCGTGACTTTCGCAGTTGTATGGCACGCGATGGTGTATTATAAGTGCGCAGAGTGTTCATGAATGAAAGCTCTCCTGTTACACCTGCAATAACGTCGACCGAATAACGTCGTGACTCTGGGCAAACGAATCTCGAGTAGCTTCTGTTCTCTGTAACATTTATTTTTCTACTTTCGCACGATTGTTCGGTAATTTGAATCGGATCAGGGAGTAGAGAGGAAAATCCAACATCCGAATGAAGAAAGGTTAAGATGGAGGCAAGTGATGAGGTTTTTTTTTTTTTTATTTTTCTTCCAAAAGGACGAAATGGGCTGCGAGAAAAAGCATTCCGAGCATCGGAACCGCCCGACTCGTCTCGCGCAGAGGGCGAATGATCGGGGAATACACCGGCCGCCCCGAAGCGGCGCGTAGAAAAACGAGACGCCGCTCCTCGCCGTTGTGAGTATACGTAAACCCGCGCGAGCTCCGAGTGCCCTAAAAAGCACACACACGCGCGGGGAGACTCCGTCCATCCGGCCGAGCGGGTGCTGCCTCCTCGAGTTCCCCTCCACGTGCACGCGGTGCATGATTCATAGCGCGCGTTCGCGCGCGCCGAGAGCAAGACACACGGGGCGCGCGAGCGAGCGGCAATATTAGCCGAGCTTTTTGAAACGGAGCTCTTCCCCGGCGCGTCCGTCTCCGAAGCTCGCCCGGCGGCGCCGGTGTTGTGCCGTCGTCGACCTTGCCCAGCAGAGTCGCTCTCCGATCCCCTCTGCTCCCTCGCCTACTTCATCGGCGAACACGAACGGATCATCGATGACCGCCCGGACTGTTCGGACTGGTCTTACTGCACAAAGGGGGAAGGGGTATTTGAACAGGTTTTCGCGAAGCAGGGGAGCTTGGGAACTTGGCGCGCGTCTTGCGTACAACGTATTATAATAGTCGGAGTGCTCGAAGCTGCTCCCCCGGCGCGCGAAAGATTTCGTCGCTTCCGTCTCGTTGTTCGGTGGCGGGAAGTATATACAGGCGCGGCTCTAAAGTTTTGCGTCTTTGTACGCTACAACTGTACAAATCTCCGGCGTTCGCAGGGAGTTTATCTTGGCGATCGTCTGAATAATTTGTCGGTCGCTCGAATAATCGCTCGTTGGGAAAAGTTTTCCGGCGTTTCTCGGTTTTCGTATGGTTTAGCGCTCGAGCGAGGGGGTGCAGAGAATGCGAGATAAATGATTTGTCACGCTGTCGGCTTGTTGAAAGTATATACCTTTACAGGCTATACAGGTATGTATCATTATTATTAATATTATTGTTATGTGGCGCTCGGGAGAGTTCTTCGCCAAATTAGCGCGGCTCGTACACTCTCGTATAGAGACTTGCGTTTCAAAAATAAAACTCGGCACAAGTATAAATTTGGAACCGACGGACACTCCTCCATCTCCCTTTCTGCACGAAAGTTTGTGATTCCCGAGGAGATTGTTTTTCAATATTAGTTTTTTTTTTTTTTTTGCCAAACGCCAGTCAAACGCGTCAAGCTTCGGTGTACCGAAAACACGAGAGGAATACGAGCAAATCCTGTATACGCGCGGCTATTTTATTTTTAATAAAAAAGCGTGCGCGTTATACGTATGACGTACGGGGAAAGAAAAATGCGCGAGCTGCCCTCGCGGTTTCTAGCGCGGGCTGGAGTATTGTATAACGCTAGTCTGCGCGTGATACTCGATACCAATTTTTTTTTTCGTTCCCCATCCGCTCGCCGAAAACAAGAAAAAAAAAAAAAAAAAAGCTAATATCCGGCGAGGTACCCATCTGCGGGCAGCAACCAAAAGGGGGGGGCAACTTTTAATACCGGCCCATCGCCAGCGTCGAGTTAAATTTAGACCCGACAGCTTGTCGGAGGAGCATCGGCAGCAGCGCGCAAAAAAAAGGGGGGTGGGGGAAAAATCACGAAAGTCGCCGTCCGAGCGGGGGGGGAAAAAAAAGCAACAAAGAACCACCCTCGCCCGGCAAACAAATGGAGCGAACTATTTTCCCGCCGAGCTCTCGCGCAGCGCCCGGCGTCGAGGGATCACCGCGGGCAACGCGCTGCCGCTCGAAACGAGCGCGAGAGGACCGTTGGCAATGAAAAAATCGATCACGGTCAAAAACGCGCGCGCCGAGCGTCGATTCCAAAGACCGCGCACGGACGCGTGTCGGCTTTTGAAGGCACGCGAGTGCTTCGAAAACAGGAAATCACAGCTCGCCGTAAGTGTGTTTCAATTTGGACGACTCTGCGAGCGGGAAAAACTAAAATCACCTCGGCGTAACGCGAGCGAGATACGAGACAAAAGGGGGGGAGGGAGTCGCCGCGTCACGGTCGCGCACGGAGAGGGACCCCCCCCCCCCCCCCCCCCCGCCAGCCACCCGTCGCTCGCATATTTATAATATATTATGCGCTCGCACTCGGCTGCGGAAAGTGCACACGTGTGCTCTTACTCATCGTCCATATAATATGCCTAGTATCGCGCATCGACTCGCAGTATGCTTATTCCTTGCAACGACACCGGAGCCTTCTTTTTTCGTTATCTCGGATTCGACGGCGCTCTTTTATCCCGCTACAGAAAAAAAACAACAAAAAAACAAACGACGAGTACAAGCTGTATAATAGGAGGAGGAATAAGACGACGCAAGATCAGCGGCAGGCAACGCACGCGCGCACCGAATTAGGGGCCTTGATGGATTCTCGCGGTTTCGGCCGCCACCTCTCTGCTGTATACCGCCCACACATCGGCGGCGCCCGCGGCAGCGCTTAATGGCTCTAACGAGCCGAAATTGATGTTGTTTGCGCGGTGCGCCCGTCACGTATATGCATCGCACTCGACAGCGCCCGCTCGTCTTTTCATCTCCCTCTTCTTCCGGCTTCCTAGCGCTACCGCGTCTAAATTTTTTCTCAAGGTAAGAGGTTCCGGTGCTCTGTACGATTGCGGCAGGGTCGCTCCGGTTATACTCACGCGGCGTGGGATTAATCAACGGGCCTAAGTCCATGATCAGCATCCGAGGTAGGATCGATTTGGGAAGCTCGTTATTTCTCGAGAGTTTAGAAAATAACCCGAGCGAGCTCTCGATTTTCTTCCATCGAACGCGGGTGCAAAAAGTTTCCCTGAAAAGTCGGCGGCTCGCGTATCGATTATTGCCAGTACTCACTCACTCGTGAGCAATGTACGTGTTTGCCCCATCGAGCCCGCACACTTACACGAGTTATGAAATACCGGTAAAAGCGCGGCAAAGGGCTCCCGCTGTAATCACCTCGCGCTCAAGTTTTCAACGGAGCAGAGAAGTACGGAGCGAGCTTGCGGCAATTAACTTTTTTTTTTTTTTTTTTTTCCCCACGTACATATACACCCTTGAAACTCGGTATATGCAGGTCCTACAAGACGCGCAAGTTTATAATTGATCGCGAATTTCTTGAAAAACAATCTTGTTATAAATACAATTTTTGATGACCCGATCGGTACACACGCGGATCGACGATCCATCTCTGCGAGAACAGCCACGCGCCATCGCTAACGAGGCGGACTGTACAGGGGAGAAAAAAAAAGGGAAACCCCTCTTATTTGAATAATACACCACCGAACGGCCGCTCGAACGGAATGAAAAATGCGCCCGAATTACCCTACCCGACAAATCCGCCCCCCACCCCCCCCCCCCCCCCCCCCCCCCCCCCCCCCCCCCCCCCCCCCCCCCCCCCCCCCGCACCCCCCCCCCCTGTCAAGCCGTCGCGGGTACCATTTTTCACCCGAGCGGACCGGCCGTTATTTTCCACGCCAGTAGCGCGAGATACTCGTCAACGTATTTCATATCCCCCGACGCGCTGCGAGCAGTGTTCTCCCCCCGTCCCCGATGCGGCACTTTTGATTCGTACCGTATGGTATTAATTCACGCGATTCGCAAGCACCGCCGAGTTGTTTCATTCGACGGTACACGCAGCGTGCCGGACTGCGTTTACGGATATAGGAGAGGAGGTCCAGATCTATAAATGCCCAAGTATACACACACGCATCGGTCGTTCGGTTGATGCGCGATTGGGCTGATTTAATTTTCCACCACCCACCCGCCCCGCCCCTCCCCACCCGCCATACTATCTTTATACATTCACCCCCAACGTAATTTATGTTTCGCTCCTCCGATGCAGGGCTTATACATGCGATAATAACAACAGTCTACCGACTGACGAGCGACCGTTTGTTTGTACTGTGGGAAAATATTTTGAAAATACACCCGAGCACCGTCGCGCAGCGGTGTATAAATATTTGTGCGAGCGCGTGCCAAGCGATCGCCGCTGCCGCACAGATTCACACAGACGCACCAGCCGTGGGTATATTATAAGCAAAGGGAGTCTCCCCCCCACCCCCAAATAAAAAGTAAATTACCCTGATTTATTGCGGAATCAAAGTTCGCTCTCCCCGTATCGCGCGGAGGATCTCGTCCCGCTGCCATTAGGGGAAGAGCCTCATTTTTTCTCTCCCCCCCCCTATACCCCCCCCCCTCCCAAGGTTCGAATCCTAGCTCCGATTGAAGATATACCCGCGGGCGATGTATAAAGGTATAGGGAATAAAGGCCGT
>JAPYYV010044980.1:6127-17951 GCA_030522625.1 Copidosoma aretas
CTGGATGCTCCGTCGCATTAGGAGGCGCTCAATCAGGCTTGGGTACGCCCGCGCCGTAGCGAGACGTCCACCGCTCTTCTCCTTAGCCGTCTCTCTCTCTCTCTCTGCCTCGTGACTCGAGATGCACATTTTGGCCGGGACTGGGCCGGCCCGACGATGAGATTGCGTGCTGCTGTTAGCTCCTGTTATACGTGACCCCGATTCGCGGGCAAATTTACGTTTGCGTTGCCCGTCGAAATATATATATATTTGTCCTTGTATCATATAATAATGGCCACTTTCGGCTCCAACCTTCGACGCACGGAACTCGCGTGCGCTTAATTGACATCGGTCGCGAGTTTTGCGTTCTTTTGAATCACCACTCTGCCTTGGCTGATGGTTCAACTGTTTTATCAATCATTCCGAGAATTACGCGTCGATATTCGCGTACAGCTGGCTGAAAGTATTAATCATCGTCGTCTCCCTCCTGCACGCGTGATTTGCATAAGGCGCGACGTTTTCACTCTCCGCCGTCCCCCGGAAAACCCGAGCAATCAGCGGTTGCGAAAAAACGCAGCTGCAGCAGCGAGCGTCCACACCTATATGTATGCGTATGCAGATGGCCAGAGCAGTATAGTTATGTACTCCAGAGACGATAATCGACTCGTTTGACGTCGGAGCGCGAGAGCGACGGACTCCCCCGACAACTCGGAGCAGTGGCAGACGTTTCCTCGGGAAAGGGGGCCCGGGCGGTGCGGAGCCTCGCCGCCCCGTGCGATCCGATGAAAACCATAATGGCTCGTAATTTCGCATAAATTATGCAGGGCGGGCTGAGTGCGAGCCCAGACGGGACAGAAAGAAGAGCGGGCCGGCGAGAGCTGGGGGAGGGGAAATTAAAGACGAAGACGTTAATGGAGCCGGAAATTCGAGCTTCCGCGGAAGGAGCTCCCCCCCCCACTCGGATCGTCGGCAGCAGAATCCCGAGCGGGCTCTCATGAATTTCAGTTCGAATGCTCCGTATCTTTTATTATCAGCTCCCCCCTACCGCTGTGCTACAGCGTTAAAAAAAACGCGCGAGTAATGCCAGCGTCCCTGAACGAAGATACAGTATTTGCAGTACCGTCCTTTCTTTCCGAATCCATACCGGTGAGTCCTCATTGTCGGTTATATTCTATAGACACGAGCACGCTGTACTATACATATTCTTGCCTATGCATGATAATATGTTGGGGTGCGCGGTGTGACGGGCTCGCGATCTCGACGTTGCTGTCAGTCCGGTCGGACGAAAATCACCGGCTCCCTGACCCCCCTCCCGCAACGCCCAACTGCAGCAGCTTCGGAATTGTTTGGCCGCGTATCATACGCCGTACCGTCTGCAGACCACTCCGAAATTGATTGATATCCGCAGGAGGGGGGGGGGCTTCATTCGGGCACGGGTCGTCCGCGGATTCCTCGAACAGATCGAGCAGGGGGGCCCGACCAGACCTTTCGACGGTGCAGAGATTTCGGCTGCAGGTTGCCGGGCGGAGGGGGTGTGCAGGGGCGGGGGATCAGCTTGCAATTGAAGATGATGGACGTCGAGTGACGGGAAGGAGTGCGCGCGCCTCGTTAAGCCCGCTCGCGAGCCCCGCGCCGCCCGGGTGAAGGGTTGCGTGGGTACACGCCAGCTTCCCTGGGCTTTTTCCTTGCCCACTCGAGCGCGGCCCCGCCCCCCCCCCCCCCCCCCCCCCCCCCCCCCCCCCCCCCCCCCCCCCCCCTCCGCGCGCCCGCCCCCCCCCGCCCCCCGACGGATGGACGAACCCCTACTCTCCGCCTGTCCGCGTGTGTGTACATCGCGCGTCGAGCTGTTGTCGGTCGAGCTTCCATCGAGATCTTCATTCCGGCTTCGCTTCGTCGAATCGCTTGCGCATTGTATTACGTGTACAGGGCCTGCGTGCGTCCGCGTGTACACACCGCTGCGGTAGATTACGAGGAAATCGTCCCTCCGGAGGGGCTCTCGTGCCGCGGCGGAGTGTTTGTTTGGCGAAATTGTCAAAATCGCATTACGGATAGGGCACGGGGAATAAAATAGAAATGCGCCGGGGACCGTGGTGTGGAAATTCCTTCCCACGCGAAACGGAAAATACACTGTAATATACGCGCACATACGCGACTTTTATACGTGTATTGTACATACGTAGCGGTATATTCCGCGATGGTAAGCCTGACAAATGGCCGCGATATACATGCATTATTCAACGGAGGCCTATATACGCACGGGTTCGGACTATTTTTGGGAAGAGCTTTTTCAGCCGAATCGATCCTGAGCTCGAAATTTTTCAGACTTACAATAATAATACGCAACGCACAGGGCGTAATGTATTCACGGGGGCACATTTTACGTAAAATCTTTGCCGGTGGGAGAAACTTCGGTATATATGTACAATACATATATTTATGCGTATACAAGATGAGAAACATATATACGTATAAATATGTAGATCCACGCGTGTGAGAGGGTATTACAGCTGTGGAGAAATTCCGAGCGGGAGAGAAGCTCCATTAGAGGCAGCGTGGGGGAGCTTTTATGGCGATCCCTCTCTCACCCCTCCCACGTGTATATAAACCTACTTGGCTCTCGTCTCGCCATGACGCTTATCTCCGTGGAAAATTAGAAAGGAAGGTGCCGCTGCTTCTGCTGATGTTGCTCCTGCTGGCTACACGGGGTGGGAGGAGCGGGCGGTGACCCAAATGCGGGGGTTGGGGGGCATTGTGTTTCTCGCACGTCGTAAAAGGAAAGAACGATAAAAGGAAAGGGCGCGCAGGATACCCCAGCCGATGTGTGTGCGTGCGCGTGTGGCTGCGTGTACGCGCACTCTTGGAAAGACGGGCGAGGAGGGAAAAGCCGTGGGCAAGGGCGAGGGGGAGATTTTTCCAGAGGAGCAAAAAAGAGGGTGGGGGAGGGATGAGAATGCCCGTGAACGGCGGGGGGAGTGGGAACGATTACAGGTGGGGGGGGGGGGAGAAAATTTATAGAGAAAGAGCGGGAAGGAGGAGGGAACGGGGGAAAAAGGCGCTGGGAAATGACGAGGCACCGGCATGGCTTCGCGCGCTCGCAGAGATGCGCAAAGGCCGAAATGAAACGAAACGCCGCGGGCCTGCGGGAGAGAGAGAAAGAGCTTGCGACTGCAGCGAGAGGCTGCCGGCGGTGCTCTCTCGCCGGTGGAATATGAAAACTCCGGAGGCGGTTTTAATTTAGCCACAATGTCTATTGTTTCTCGAGAGGAGGACCCGGTAGGTGTACGGCTGCCGGGTCTGGAGGGAACAAAGGGAGGTCGCTGATGCTCGCAGCTCTCGCGTGGCCGCGGGAAGGGGAAAAGCCGTGGAAAGAAAAGCGCGCGCGGGAAAAAATGAGCGGGGGAGGAGGGGGGAGGGGGGACGCAGCCGGCGATGACAAAAGAAGCGTTTGCCCGAAACTAAAGGGAGGAGATGGATTATATGGTGCGAGAAAGCGACCGAGTTTTTGAAGTGAAACTTCTACGGGCGCACCTGGACGCTCGGGACTCGGTTCGGGGCTCGACGTCGGGGTGGAGACTGCTGGGATTGGTGAGTGTATTATAGTGACGTGCCCGAGCGCGGTGAGGAGCAGAACTATAACCAGGATCGCTGTAATATTATGTATGACAAGGTTTTATTTAAATTCATGCCTATCCTGGGCTCTAATCTATAATGCGTTAGCAAAGGGCTAAATTGGTGCATCGATTCATAGGAAGCAAAAGAATTCATATTGTTTTCTGGTTGGCGTTGTGTACTTGACGGACATTGATTCATTACGCGGTAGGTGTGAAATTGATCACCAATGAGAGAAGTTATAGTATCGAATCAGTCAATAGGAATTTCCGTCGAGTGTACATGTGAACGTTTGTCCGTCTAGCTCAACCACAAAACAAACTTTCAGCTACTTGGATGCTGTACCTACATACAATCACGTCCAAAAGACCCGATTTAGTATTTCATTCGTAGACCCAAAGCATATTTGAATGATTTTGCTGTGGCTGGCTTATACATTGTTGGATAGCGTTACTCACATCCAAGTGTCCATCAATTAAAACTCAAGTTGCTGGCTAAAAAAATTTACTTGTTAACACCATTCCACGTCGCGTCGTCTGCGAAACCATGAAATCGACACGATTACACTGTTGCCACGAATCTTTTGCATTTATAATTCGGAGATTGATGAGAACCAAAAAAGGTCTTGGCCTTTTATAACTCACTTACCCGTATTTAACCTGCTCTCTATTTGTACATTTCTTTCCGTCACATAATGTCACCAAATTTTAGGTTTAAAAGTATCGAGCTACGGCTCGGTTTATGCCCTCAAAATTCTTGGTATACAATAAAAGTATTCAATCTCCAGTGTGGAATCTGCAGTAGTTTAAAGTTTTCACTTACATTTACGAACGGGCTTTTCGATTTAAATTCCACTCACCGGGATCGTAGTGAACTAAAAACAATCACACGGATAAATGTATCCAAAGTATGACGATGAGCGTTTCCCGACGATCTCCAGTCGTTTGAACGAGCGCTAGAATCGTCGTCACTCCTTGGATGTACCAATCAGAAAGTTGACGATAACAGTGGTTTTCAATCGATTTCCGTGAGTAGTCTGCCGGAAAGATGATTAAAAGCCCCCCCATCGGCCAAATTCACCCCGATGCTCACTATATGCGTGTGTAAATATATAGACCCCCGACTTCCCATGTCACATGTTTACCCTCGTGACGGATGCCGCACTCAGATCCCGTCATCCTCGCTCTCCACAATACGTCTTCCGGGCTCGTGCTGTCGGTTATGGTACACATGCAGTCAACAACCCCACCCACGCGCGTTATTAAGATTTTCTCACACATGCATGGGTGTGCGTGGCGTCAGACGTACACAATAATACGACGCATGGCACGTCGGTCGGGAGCAGAGGGTAAAAAGACATAAAGTAAAAACACCAACAATAACAGCGAGACCATCAACAACACACGTATGAAACAAGAAACCGGGGGGGCCCCCCCCGGGGGGGGGGGGGGGGGGGGGGGGCGACAGGGACAGAGAGAGCGGAGGCACCCACCGGGGAGGAAGTCGCTGGGGAGAGAAATATCACGAGGGGAGCGTCCGGGCGTGCAGGGGTCGAGCGAGCCCTCCGCAGTGTCGTTTGCGAGCCGGCTCCGAGGTTTTCGTATAATATATATTGGCCGCTGTTGCGAGGGCGACGATGGCCGGGAGGGAGAGGAGAACGCGGGTGGCTATACCTGTATCCGTCCCTCGCTCGCTCGCCCGCGCGCGCGCGCACGACTATCTGCATTTAAATCGACGCGATGTATGCCGATGAAGCTTTTAATATCAGCGCTGCCACCGGTGGCGCGCGCCGCACCCCCTCTCCCTCCCGCGGCCCCGCAGAGCCCTTACACGGCCCTCGCCGGGATAATTTCGTTCCCGGGCTCTCGCTTTTTCCCAACTTTTTAAAATCCGCCGCCGCTCCCTCTCCCTCCGACTGTAGCTCTTCTCTGTGCGTGCTTTTTTCCCGCTCTTTCGCTCCAGCCGCGAGCTTTCACGGTTTATCTTGCGTCTCTCTTTTTCTCCCGCCGGCCGGACAATAATAGTGCGCCAGGGTCCAGTTGGATCCGACGGGGGGGGGGGGTTAAGCGAAGTATAAATGAAAAAAAGTTTTCCGCGCGGCCGCGCGCTTGCACTTAATATGCAAACGAGATGCGCGGTAGTAACGAAAAACTTTAATGGGGGGCCAGCGCGGCTATCGGCGTGACGGTTGGAAAGAGCGGGAAGTAAAAATTCAGGGGATCGTTCGAGCGCGACTCGAAAACTTTGCCGATAAAATTGAAGGTTGTACAGTACCGATGGTTGTGGAATGCGAAGTGTACGAGCTTTTCATATGGTGCATGAACGTCGGAAAACTGTCGAGCACCCTGTATTCAACGTAACGAGAGACGGCGGCGCCCTCTAGCGTCGGTAAAAATAACCGCGGAGGCATGCATCATTCATACATTTTGTTTGCGGGCAAATACGGCAGTTTCGTTCCAGCGAAGCTCGATATTTAATTTTCTAACGAATTTCATGCAAATTTCTCTATAGTCTAGACTTGACGCTTGACGCGCACCCGTGTATATAGTTATACACGTGCAGTTGCGATTTGAATATAGAGCCAATAGACTTTGCCCCGGCGCGTCTATGTATATAAGTACCGGTATACAATCCCCCCCCCCCCTCCGGCCGCATCCGTCAGTTTTTGTGCATCGTGGTCCGAACGATTCGAGTGACTTTGCATAATATCCACCGCCGCGCCCCCCCCTACAGAGCCCCACATTTACAATTCAATGCGGGGGGTATCGATGTACAAAACTCCGCGGCGTTAGAATCCAGCAAATTGATGAAAGCGCGACCAAGTACGACGACAAATTCAGCACCGGCCTCCATCACGAGTATTACAATGCGCTTGCTCAACATTGGACGCAGCAGCAGTGTCAGCCCGCCATGACTATTTTCTCCCGCGCTCACCCATCGATGAATCTTTTCTCGCATACGGACCGGCTCGGAGTAATAGAAGCTACAGAGCCTCACCGGCCGGCTGCATAATTAAAAGGCGCGCGCGCTCCAGGCCTCGTACTTGTCCCTCCAGACCCCAGCACGCGAGCACCGCGCCGGGGGATCCCGCGGAATCCGAGAAAATTCAAATGAGCGGGGGGATTTATCGGCGCGCGCGTAGTAGACCGACCAAGGGCGGTATCTCCGCGGCAGGGACCCCGCGAGACGCGCGGGGCTAATGCGGGGGGGGGGGGCTTTCGCCGGCTCGGAGACCCTCCATTGTCTCCCCGGGCCTACTGTCCTCTCTCCGAGCTCGAGTAAGCCTTTCCCTCGGTACGTATATACAGTGCCCGCTAAGCCCCCCCAATCCCGGCGGGCCGTCGATTGTAAATTACCGCGCGCCTGGAAATTATTTCGGCGACTCCCTCCCCTCCTCGCGCGTATACAGTTCTCCTTCCCTTATTCGGCGAGAGCGAGGGAGAGTCTGTTGTAGAGCTCGGAGAAGAGGAGGGCCGCGGGGATCGATAGCAAACAAATTCGCAAGGCTCTGCTTGAAAGCGAAGCCAGGGGGGGTGCGCTGCCAAGGGTCGAACGAGGATCGCGCGGTCCGCACAATTGCTGATTGTGCTTGTTTATTCGCCCAGCGCGGGACAATCGAGGGTAAGACTGCGCGGAACGGTGGAGGGTGGGGGGCGATTCATGGCCCGATGCGCTCTTGCTCCGCTGTGTTCGTATTGTATAATAAACCGAGCCGATGGTGATTGCCCCGGTATTTTTCTTCGAACGTAACAACGCCGTGTGTTATAAGTAAGATAAAACACCCAGCGGCTCGTGCATCACCGGCGGCGAGCTCGGATGTGAAAATTACGAGTGCGGGGGCGGGCACTGTACAGAGCGAGGAGGCGGGGGGGGGGGGGCGGGGCGGCTAGGGGGGCAGAGGGGCGGGGGGGGAAAAACTAACGATCCGGTGAGGGTTTTGTAATGGGGCGCGGCGGCAGCGAGTCAGGGGCCGGTAATGGCCCTTTTTAAATTTATTTGCGCGCCCCGCTTATTTTTTTATCGGAATCCGATACGCCGGCCCGCCCCCTTCCTGCCTAGCCACTGCTGCAATTAGTCTCCATTTTTTTCCCCAGCTTCGGCATTCGGCCGTGCGAGGGAGAAAGAGAGGCGCTACGTGCGGGCCTGCACCCACGAGTCCGCATGTATATTAGCATCAGGGGGGGAGGGGGGGGGGGGGGGAACGGGGGGGGCGAACGGGAGACCGGTCGCTTGAACGCAATTTATCGGCGGCCATTATACGTTGTACATTCTAAACGCACGGAGTCATGCCGGCGTGATACGGAGCGCCGTCGAGGAAAGGAAGAAACGGCGGCCGTAAACATTAATTACCTCGAGCGGCGGGCGACAAAAGAAATCGGCCGAAATAATGGGAGCAGGCGCTATCGCGCCCGGAAGAAGGGGGGAAGATGACGAAGAAGCGGCGGCCGAGGTTATAATAACCCGCGCGCGGACGACAAAGGGAATCAGCAGCAGCAGCGACGGAGGTCGGGGAACAAAGAGCGGCCAAAACACCGCGCGCCGCGTCAGGGAGAAAGAAGTCGGACGGCCGCCGCGGCCCTGGCGCTGCTATCGGCCGGGGGGGGGGCTCTAATCCGGGCGCGCGCGAGCTGAGCGGCGTGTCGTTCGCGCGGCTTATAGCTCGCGCGGCTTCTCTCCCTCCCGATGCGCGCGCGAAATAAAATAGCCGGGAAAAGTGAAAATAAAACGGCGGCGGACTGCCGGGGGATTACGCGGCGAGACCCGCGAGTAAAAAGCCCGCTGCTGTTGCTGGGAGAGCCCCCCCCCCCCTCTCTGGTATCTATACGTGTCTATGTATTTATACGCGGGTGTACGTGTGTGTGCGATGCGCGCCCCCTCGCTCCTTTCGCCCAAACCTTTTTCCATTTTCGAGTGCACTTAGGCGCGTGCCCGCGGAAACAAAAGGATTGCACGCCTGTACAGTTGCGCGGGAGGGTCGCGGGAGACGGACAGATTGAGGGGCAGGGGGGGGGGGGGTATCGCGCGCACCGAGCGCGCGAAGGATGATTCCGCGGGGCTCTCGAAACTCTGTACAAGCCCGACGGGGCTTCGAGGCCAAAAGTTTTCCACTCTTGGGGCGGTCCATATGTGCCAAAAGTTGGCTTCGGAATCTCGAAGCGCACAGAGGAGGAGGAGGAGGCGGGAATGGTTATTTTGATCTTCCGGTCGGGATCGCCCCGTTTTTCGAGCGGCGCAGCACCCGAATGGCTTTTGCTCCACCGCATTGTTTTCGTGCGGTTTTATTTTCTACGTACACGTCCCGACAGTCCGAGCGGCTGCGAGAGCCCGATGGCTCGAAAAAGAATCGGAGAAGCAGTTATCGATGGAACGCTGTGCGCTCGGTGCGGGAAATAGAGGAGGAAAAATAAAATCCCCATTCGGTGAAAGGGTCGTTTGGTGGGTTCAATATGCGCGCGTTGCAGTCCCCCCCCCCCCCCCCCGCTTTCCCCGTTTTCGAATGAGAGTCAGTTTTTTGTTTGGTTTTGATTGAAATCAACAACGCGTATCGGCTAACATGCGTCCGCCCGTCCGTCCGTCCATCCCTTCGTGCTTGGCGTATGGCGCATGATAAATTGACTGAATATTCAGAAATATACTCAAAACCGTATATATACGCGATCGATTCGTTTTTGCGGCTCCCCTCCGAAATATCGTGTCGCGCCAAGTTTCAATGGAAACCATACCATCAATTAAAATGTAAAGTTGTATTTATGAATACGATCGACAAGTTATAACATACACGTTTTACCCAACGCATGAAAAACCCCCAACGTACGTGCTATCGAATGAAATTTGAATTTATCGAAAACCGGAAGAAAAAGCGTATCGCGAATAATAAATATTAGTTCTCGGCAACAATGTTGGTAAAAAATATATGTATAAGTCGAGAAGAAAAAAATCGATGCCAGCTCCCTCGTTTTATCAAACTTCGTGTCGTAAAGTGGCCGAGAGGACTGTTCCCCCTCTCGGGCCCGAAGTGCGATTCCGCATTTTTGACGAGCAACCGAGCGCCAAAGCGTGTAACCAGACACATACCTGGATGGGCGCAGCCCGCGAGAGCGCTCTTCCGTTTCCTTGTCAGCCAGCGGGGTGTATTATACATACAGAGGTACGGCTCGCATGGGCGCGCCGCTCGCGGGTCGATAGCTTTCAGCTCGGCAGGGACTCTCCGATCGCGCCTCAAGTTCGGGGCTCGCGCCGCGCGGGCGAAGGGGGGGGGGCAGCGCGCGGTGGAACAGGGCGAAAAAACAGGGCGGAAGAGCAACGAGCGCGAATTTTCCGCGCGCAATCCCCGATTGATTGCCGCTCTCGCCGCCCGCGCCGCGGTGTATAAATTGTCGACGATATCGCGCGCGAACGAGTCGCGCGACTCTGGCCGGATTTGCGGATTTGCGCCCGGGCTCGCCGAGGCCGCTTTTTGTTTTTTTGTGCCTTTCCCATCCGATCGATGACGCCGTTTTTTTCGGTGTTTTCGGATGTACACAAAAACGCTCGCGTGTCGCGAGAAATGGAGCGCTTTTTGGCAACAGTATTCGGTCGGGCGCACTGATGGAGATAAAGCTGTGAACCGAAATTTCGGTATTTCTGAGCGGTGTACGAAGTAATGCTTATCCCACGTGAGGCGCGCTTGGTAGTTCCATCTGTAATTGACTGGAAAATCAAAATGATATCCAGCAGAACGGGGGAGGAAAAGGCATCGGTTAAATCTATCATTCATCACGTCCAAAGAGGATACAAGAAATTTATACAACACTATCGCCTCTAAAAGCCTCGTTTCGTACACCAAAAGAGAAAAATCCCAACTTGCCTGTCTGTATGACGATGCGCAACACATTGTGAGCCCGCAGCTCGACAATAATAGGTAGTCATACGTCAATAATCGTAAATACCGATTGGGTATACTTATAGGTTACCCCAAAATCCTCCAGTCACTGCGCCGCACTCGCTCTCTTTGGCTTACCCTCCTGCAGGGACTGCGAGCGTCGCGCATCCATTGACGCGCGAAAGGCCCTTAACGCCAGCAAATTGATTTTTTTCGCCGCACCCGGATATAGAACCCCCGTTCGACCTCACAACACATCTGCCCGTACAAGCGACCTCGACTTACGTATCCATAATTTCCATCTATTCGTTACGGCACAACGGTCATCATTTTTATTTTCGCGCCATTACCCCCTGTACAGCCAAATAACGGTTCTTGCATCGATGCCTTCCGCTACGGGGTCCATACAACTTTTTGCGCGTACGACCAAAGCCAAATGACAAAGTCCTCCTGGTTTTTTTTGTTTTCGGAAAAACGAGTTCCCTCGCAAAGCGCACGCCAACTCTCGGGGGCCGATTACGCTCGTTATTCGGAAAAAGTTTTCGGACTGCAGGAAAATTCTTTGTCCGACAACTTTGCCGAACGGTGGCATGAGTTAATGACGCACCCCCCCCCCCCATCCCCTCACCCCTTCGTTAGACGCATAATTAAACTGCCCGGGTAACTTTTCCGATGCGTCGACGGTTCTCCCGAGCGCGGGGGAGGAGCGAGAGGAGAGAAAAACATTTTACTTCGATCCATAGAACCCGGAGTCGCGCTCCCTTTCACCTGGCGGACATTTCGATATCTCCCCGCAGCGCGATTCCCGAGCCAGCGATGAAAATCGCCGAGTCCACCGTACCCCCGAAAGCGTGACGGTATAGTAGCAGCGGCAGAGGCGACAGTTTCCTTTCGGTTCGGATGAATGGGAGGCCTTGCGTGCCGTGCGGGACGTATACTATAGCATGAATCCGTCCATCGTCCTTCACCAGCTCTTCTACACGCTGCAGGGTGGGAGAAGGGGTAGCCATTGGCGCGACGCCGAGCGCACTTTCAAAAGGCATAAAAGTCACGGGCTACACAACTGTATAAACGTCACACGTCCTCGCGTCGCCGATTTCCGTCGACTCTGTCGCTCCCCCTCTCTATCCCCGCTTTTTTTCCCTCCCTGGAACCCTCTCTGCTTCTTTCTCCGCTCGAGTTATATCTGCACACCTCTCGGGAGGGCCGCGCTGACTCGGCTGACCTCGAGTTCATTAGTTCCCGCAAATGAAGCGGAGCCGTCTCACTCGGAGAAACGAGACTTTTATCTCATAATTTTCCTACCCCCCTCCCCACCCCCTGCTCCCACCGACCGCTACGCCCCCCCCCCCCCTCTCTATTTCCCCAGCGATG
>JAPYYV010044989.1:0-10425 GCA_030522625.1 Copidosoma aretas
TTTTTCAATCTTCCAACGAGTTCGAGGAAACGAGTTGCTAAATGAATTCATGAAAAAAGACTGGTCCATAATCGTCACGAGAGCAGTATAGTAATTATACCATTTTTTGATAATCTACAAGTTCCGTGTTCGAATCGATCAATTGGCCCCGATGTGTTGCTTTAAAGAACTGTATGCTGTAATTCCAAAGCTATTTTGTATGAATTTACTTTCACTAAAACGTGAATTATAATATTTGACTCATTTTTGTATAATTTTTCATGTGTGATGTTTTTAATAAATAGAATAAAGAGTACATAGCGTGGATAAAAAAAAGCTCATAAAATCTTCCGGAAATCATGGTTCACAGCTATGCAAAAGCATTACTTACGGCAGAATTAAAAGTTTAAAAGATTTTTCCTCTTCATAAAACTTATCTACACAAATACAAAGCATCAGACAAGTTATACACAGACAGCTTAGTCGAATCTAATTTATTCAAGTGAATCTTAGAATTTTATTACGTACACACAATAGTCATATCGAATTACAGGTAATTACACTTGTTTCTTTACTTGTCGTGCCTGAAGGGTAAAAAAAAATACTTGGATTTATGTACTTACTAGCAGAAATCGGTTCGAAAAAAATAAATATTAATAGTAGTACAGCACAGACAATATTGCACGACGACATCGTGAGACCAAAGCCGAACACTCACTGTTGAATTTTTAGTATGATTTTACTCATCGATTTACGTAATAATTGTAGTGATTCTGCTCTTTAACATTCATGTACATGGGTTATTCCGTTGAAACTTGCACTATTCGCATCAAAAACTTACGTTATTCGAAATATCATTTTTTTTAGAATATTGCAACATTAAACGTGCATCCTAATTACAATTTCTTAGTAGAAACTATCGCAGGTATTTTTTTCACCACCCTTTAATCTGATAGTTTGAAACAAATTATGTTTGTCCACTCTGGGCAATTATTCGTAATCATTTTTTCTAAAATCCACAATTTTTTAGTAAAAAATTTGCAAAATATTTCAAAACAAAATTCCCGTTTGGTCGAAATTTCAGTTTCTTAATTGAACCCAAAGGATTTCATTTTCTATTTAGCACGCATAACCCGGGCCGGCGATAATACTAATTTCCACGGAATGATCCATGCGTATTTCATTACACCTCTTTGGTTTTTCTGATAGTATTCAAATCAATGCACCTGTACAAACACGATCAACCCATTAAAATTATTTCTTCGAATAATTAGTAATTTAGACCAGCTTTTTTTTCACTTTTCTCAAAAACACGGGGAATCCCGATTCCTACGAGAACGCTCATTTGAAAATCAACAATTCAAATGACGCAAAGACGTAAGCTGCTCAATATCGTCACGAAACGTTAAACAAATTTTTTCCATCTCAAAAAAATAAATTTGTCACGATGTGTCGACTGTGGAATCAAAACGATGCCAATGATTGGCCAAAAAAATTTCTGCAGCCAACAGCAGCGCTCGTACGCTTTCATCGCAAGCTACAGCTATGACGCGCTGCGACGAAATTTTCCCAATATGTACGCCGCGAATAGAGAAGCTATCTCCTCCGAGAACAGAAAAAGAAATTTCATCAGCTTCGAATGAAACAAAAGCTCTCGGGGCAATGCGCGAGTCCGCGGGGGAGGATTGATGTGCCAGCGACGATTACGGCCGATATTTGTTTCGCCTCCGGAGTCGCGCTCTGCATGCGCAAGCAGCGCGTTCTTTGTACAGTAAATCTTCCGCTATTTTATTCTACCGTTTTTTTTTCGTGTCCCGCTCTCGAGGACGATTAATCATCATTGACATAAATCTTAATGATCGCAGTGTTGAACTATTACGGAAAACAGACACTCCATCGATTCGTTGGAACGTGCAGCTTTTCGTCGATAGTACATGGAATCGGCTTCATTAGTCTCGACATCATCCTTACATGTAATAAGTCAATAATACTATAAGATACATTTTTTTTCTTAATTCAGGGCAAGCTAAGAATCTTCCTCCGGCATCGTTTGACGAGACTCAAGCATCTCCATGGCGCTATTACAAAAAAAAAAAAAAAAAAAAAACGCGGGGAGGAAGAAGAAGGCGAAAAAAACGAACCGCCACCGCCGCACTGTGCAAGCAGCAGCAGTAATAGGCACCCATGCGCGGCAAGGCCGTTTCGCGGAAAGCAAAAAGAAGGCAAAAAAGCCGAGCCGACTCCGCTCCGAATACAAAATAGTTCCAGCCAGCCGTTTCGCCCGTACGTTTTCTTGCGCACAACGCGCACAAGTGTACATATGGATACGCACACGCGCGAGCCAGCTGCTGCTCCCGCATCCTCCCGTAATTCACTCGAGCAGCAGCCGACGCGTCTTAATTTATTTTGCCGTCGCGAAACTCGCCGGCCGAGGCGAGAGGAAGAATAAGAAGCGCACACGCGCGTCAGTTTGTACGCGTTGGGTATTGACGCGAGGGGGATAATTATGCGAATGAAGGTAAGGTTGCGTTATCACGTTTGGCTTTTTTTTTTTTTTTTTACATTTGTTTTTTTTTGTCTTTTTTTAAATGTGCATATTATATGGATCCGACATGATTATAACACAAAAAATACGGAAGAGATAACACGAGGAATTAAAAGTCATAAAAATCATGAGAAATGTACCTGTTTACAGTAGTATACATATGTGTTTAATTTGAAAATAGTTTTTTTTTCTTCTTCAACAAAATATTACTCTGAAATTGATCAACACGAAATCCTCGTCGCTTATCGATCGACACAAATTTCATACCTGCGTCACGAAGTACATTTCTTCCGCGTACCATTGAAAATGAAAAAAAGGACGGTATGTTTGCCAAAAGTCTGCAAACAAAAAAGTATCCTCCCCGCGCGAGTGGTACTACGCGACCCTCGAGCAGCAGCTTACGCTCGTGGGCCCCGTCAAAAGGATCCTCTTCGCTATCAGCCGTCCGTTGGCGGCAAAGAGGAAAGGAGGGGAAAAAACGGGCGGCAGAGAGCAGGTATCGTGGAACGAATCCTATTTTTCCTCGCAATCAGCCTCGTCCTCGCGACCCCGACGATGGCTCGCTTCGCGGAAACTGCACGGACAGAGGGGCACGGAAGAAGGGGGCGGCAAGAGGAAGGGCAAGCAGCAGCGCGGAGGACAAATAACGGTGGAGGAGAGCCGGGGGGGACGTCTCGGGTTACACATGCAGTGGTCTACTTTTCTCGAATAGAACAAGTTTCTGTTCGTTGAGCTTAACTTCAATCAAACGTTGGACCGTCCATGCGGTAAGACGCACAGTCAACGGATCCGCGGGATTGCCTCTGCTCCGGGTCGAAAGGGTACAGATATAGCCCAGCGTATGTGGTTCCAATTTTACCGCTTCAAGTCCCCGAAATGGAAATTAACCATTGTGCGGCCGGAGTGACGATAAAGGGAGGGAGAGGACAGTCACCTGTGGATCGAGCCGAGACGTCGCGCGAGTTTTTCCCTCCTCGTGGTTAATGGGGGGTTGAAAAGTCACGCAGACGGGCGGGCTGGGCTTCATTATTGCGCTGATGCGTCGGGGTTCTCGTCATTCTTGGCCCTTTAAAATCCATTGTATCTCACGGGACACGCATACATACGTTTGTACCTTTTTGCATTGCTCGACGTTTTTCCGCAGCAGTCCGGTCACTGAAGATTCGAGGTAAGCATCCGCTGTGCGAAAAATTCGAACCCATTCATTCGTAGAGACTTTTATACTGGGGCCGTCACTTTGGAATTGGGGGAAAACAAAAAAACAAAATATTCGGCAAGCAGAAGTTGGCGAAAACCTGTGCTCCCTGAGTTACGTCAAAGATTGCGAGTTTTGAGCTATAAATGATTCACAACCCCTCGCGCAGTGCCATTGGCTAATTGAATATTCGCGGTGATGAAATTCTTGACGAGCCGCGACTCGAAGTTGACGCACACGAGTCGATTTCTGTTCTGTCTCGTTGCACCCAACTGGAGAAATTGTCTTGTTCACGCGTGTCGGAGAAAATTACGATTTTCCAAAACGTTGCCCCAACTAATGATCCGAAAATCGTGCAAATACATACTAATTTTTGAAAACATCTTCCATCGAGTACAGTTTTCGCCTCTCCGCGCACGAAATTGAATTCTGCAAGCAATCGCCGTAATGTAACAAATTTCACGTCGAACCCTCTAACGGTATTGCGAAGCTTTTAAAGTCCTCCGATCGTCAAAACAAGGAGAAAAAAAAAAGATTGAACCGAACAATCAATATCAATATCACCCGAAAGTCATCGCATCGTCGGAATTTACATGTACACCAAGAAAAAAAAGCCCGCACAACGGCCGCGGCTATCACGTCGAATTTCGTCAAAACAGACACCCAATTGAGCGCCGAGGCTCATCAGCCGCGCCGACGGCGAAAGTATGAGCACAAAAGTGCCCGTATCATCGCCGTTCGGTCTTGCTCTCCTTCGGTAATTGAAGAATATCGTCGTCTGCGATGATGGCGAGGCTGCGTGACCTTCGGGCGAGTAAAAATCGAATAACAGCGTGTCTGTATACGTATGATGGGTCTTCTCGACGAAGTTGGCAAACTTTCGAGAGGTTTTTTTTTTCGTGTTTACCGAACGCGAGTGCGCGATGCCTTTTTTTTTCACGACACACACAAGTTTCTTTACTTTTTTGCAATTTAGTTCAAAAAGTGAAGAATCGTGTACCTCCCGATACGCTGATTCGGTAAATTGAAAGGAAAAAAACTCTGACAGAATTTCAACGTACGATTCGTATTAGCCATCAGTAATGAATCTTTATTACGATACATCGCACGAAAAATTGAACTTTGGAAAATCAAGGGATCACTTCGACTTACTTCACCCAGAGCCATAAATTCATTACTTAGGTGCGTTTCTTGTACCACATTGAAAAAATAAATACGCTGGAAACAAATGAAATGATGGAACAAAAACTAATTGAAGAATATATAACTCTCATTTCTAGATACGAATCAACTATTTATTATATATGAATAAAAATTATTTCTTACAGTAAAATTATAATAAAGTCAAGGACATATTTAAGGTGAATAATGTAACTCCAGAATTCAGATTTTCAGGAAGAAACTTTATATACATGTATTAATTTTTCATATGTATATATATACTCCATAATAAATATATATAACCATTTTTATGATTCATTAAATTCATGCACGTACTTTTGTTTTGTTTTTTTTTTTTTTTTATTTAGGTGTAATATTCAAGTCTTAATAATGGCGATATCGAAGATGCAAGCAGTATTTGGTTTAGTATTTCAATTTTGGGTATAATCAGTTTTTCTCTCTCTCCCTCTATTGTATTCTCTCTCCGCCTTTCTCTTTACAATGTAATGTAATATAATGTAAGAACAAAATACAACGCACTCTTTTGCACAAAGTTACAGACTCGATCTGCACAACATTAATTTGTTCTTTTCTTTTCCACCTAATCGTGTGTAAGAGCAGACATAAGCTGGCAGAGCTGTACTTTCTCGCGGACAATTTGCTTCTTATAACTCAAATACATTTAAAATACTGATTTTTTTTTTTTTTTTTTTTTTTTTTTTTTTCGAGGGTCTATTGACTATTTTCGATGAAAAGACTAGATCGAAAGACAGAGAGGAAATGAAAAATTGATAAAATAAAATAAAGAACAGTCATGTACTACGGTAACTGGAAACTCGAACAAAATTAGATCCTCGCATACAGGAACATTCGAAAGCTTCATTGTGTAATATAATTCAGCTTGGATACCGGTGGCCTGTACTGTAACATAGTGCGATGACACAATGATTCTCCTGCCGGCGTATACATCGATATTCGTGCGCGTGCGTACAAAGGTTTAATTTGTTTATTCGAAAATGTTTTACGTGCGACACGAGGAGAGAAAACACCCACACCGAGAACGAAAAGATCGTTTTGTTGTTATTTGTTCCACAAAAAAGGTACATTGCGTACAGTGATGAGGTCAAGATGTTTGTGTATAATATTGGACACACAGGTAAGTATAAGTACAATGCCGTAGCTTCGAAAATGCATTATTCCAAGCGTTGTTGCTTTAAACCTAATCAGACTTTCGTTGCCGCTTCTACAAATGTACACGACGCGGTGAAAAAAAGAAAGAAAGAAAAGAAAACGAACAAAGCCACAGACAGGCGGAGCAGCAGCAGATTTACTTACATCCACAACGTTAGGTTGTACCGATTAAAGTCAAGTCAGCATCCAGATAGACGTACATACACAAGTACATTCTCAGACGCGCGGTCGTCGGCTGCAAGTTTCAAAAGCGCACGCGCTGAACCCTTCTCCCCTCTGGCGATTGAAACAAACAGTCCTCGTATTCATCGTAAACGATAATGGTAATAATAGTAATGATAAGAAGAACGATTAATAATATACATAGTCGCGCGCGCGCGTGCGTGCGAAGGATAAAACGTGTACTTTCCATTCTTATTTGTCTTCAAAAACGGGCCTCACGATGTGTGCGCGCGCGCGCGCGTGTGTGTGTGTGTGTCCATGCAAGTACGGTATACGCGTGTAAATATATTTATGTACTGATGGCCGGCCGGCGCTGCTGGCGGCCGAACCTCCCCGTCGTCGACCGTCACTGCAGCAGTCGCGGAGGAAGGTAGCGAGCGAGCCCCTAGCGGCGCTTCCCGAAGCGCAGGAACACGTGGTCCACGTCCTGGCGCTTCATGGTGTCCCTCTGCGGCAGGCCGTCCAGCTCGTCCGCGCTTATCATCGGGGCTGTCCGGGTCGGACGCACCGGGAAACGAAAAAGAAGGAGCGTTAATCACGCGCGCCCTGCTGACTAAGGGAGGGGAGTGTGATCCGGCGCGCGAAAATTTCTCATTTTCGAGCGTATAATGATCCCGCGCGCCCTTGGGATTGAACGTCGGGGCGCGCGTAACCGAGTTTCCCCGTCGATCTCCGGCCACCCGCCCCCCCCCCCCCCCCCCCCCCCGCCCCGCCCCCCCCCCCCCCCCGACCGCCGGAGCAGGAGTAATGGCCAAAAAGGAAGAGGAGGAAGGGCGGCATCGTACCGTTCTCCATGATGTACTGTTCCATGGAGGTGCCGAGGTCCCTTATGGTCAGCAGGGCCATGCAGACCCTGGTAACCCTGGACGGCAGCTCGTGCAGCTTGTTGGGGTGGCACTGGGGCGGCAGGGCCGCGCGCGCCTGGAACCTCAGCTCGGCGACGCACACCAGGCAGATGAGAGCCAGCACCGCGCAGTTGTACCTCATCGTTCTGCAACATTGTATAAGTTTGGACGTTTTGCCGGTTTTTTTCCCCCCCGCGCGCCTGGTATCGTGAACTTCGGTTCGGGCGAGCGCTGGTTGGCGAGGGCATATGTCGCAAACAGTTGTTAACAGAGTTACAAATCGCATCCCTTGGTGTATACCGCGCGGAGCGGGGCCACCTATAATCGATTCTCGGCTACGAGTGAATCGGTCCGCGCTGGCCAATCTTGCGCGAACTCTCTGCATCGGCACAATCTCCGATGGCGCTCAAAGTTGCGTGAGTCGAGAATTTCGGTGTCGCGCGCAATAATAACACGCGCACGACGAAGATTTCAACCGACGGCCGATGGGAGGCTGGAACATACACGCGGCACGTCGCGAGGGGAAAATTGAATTCGGTGTAACAGTGGAGGATTGGGGAAGTTACCGGCTGCTCATCTCGGACGAGACTTGTATCTTCTCCTCCTCCGTCGGCCGAGCCGAGAACGGGAAAGGCGCGAGTAACCTCCGCTCCTTGGGGAGCGGGTTACGGATGGGTATTGGAGGCATCGTGACACGGTCGGGCGGGCCTGGAGATATAATACATCATGGGCGTCACGGTGGAAATATTAATTCTTGATCCGCGCGTTTTGTTTTTATACGGATATTAAAAAAAAAAAAAAAAAAACAATGTACAGAATACATAGCCGAGGAAATACCTCGCGTTCGACTCGCCATTGAGATTCCAGCAGAGGCTGGGCAATGACTCGGCACAAGTTTGACGTATAAGGTGCGCACCTGTGCGTCCTTAACCCCATATGCGTCATGCGATCGAAATCGCGACAGATGTTCGCACGTTCTTGGCATTTACGCGCGAATTCGCTCGACAATCGGACAGACAACAATGGCGGGGAGAAACTATCCGAGAGCTTTTATGTATATGTACGTGTACACACGAGCACCTGCTGACCAAGCACTTGCTGTACATGTATCGAGCGCTTTTCGCCAAAACGAAAAACTCCCGTTTGCATCCAACGCAATGCTCGATGTTTTTCAGCACCCTCCTGTGTACACGTTGTATGGGCGTTTAACTAGAACTTTGACGATCACTTGACACTCGAGAGAGAGAGAGAGAGAGAGAGAGAGTAATCGTCCACGCTTGACCTGCTGCCTCGACCGACGCCGACGAGTCAATTTTTTTCCACATCCACGGAAGCGCGTCGGAAGACGCGGGACGAACAACAGTGTAAGTCGGCGCGTGCGTAAAAAGACCGGAAGATTATCCTGCTGGACTTGCAACACCCGAAGCTGATCGACACGATAAAAGTTCAAACAATATAATAGACCCACGACACAGTGGGTTGATCAAATCGAAAATTTCGAATCCGCACGCAGCGCATCGTTCGCTCGAGAGTGATTTTCGAGCAAGAAGCGACGGTTGTACCCAAAAACGCGCGCACGAAGCCCAGTTGTAATGCGGCCTCGACCGAACCGACCGGTCCATGCCGGGCGACGCGCGGCGCGTATAAAGAAAGTCCGCACACCCGGGCGGGGCACAATTACCGGACGTGCGTCCAATCGGCCCCTTCGTAAATACTCATTAGACGCGGGACCGGAAATTGCGATCTTCTCCGCCACCTACTCCTCCTTGCATCTTTATGTACGGCGACGCGCAAGACGGTACATACTAGCTGCAGCTGGCGTGTACTAGCCGCACCTGAATCGCGATCCCCCCAAATGAAAACTCGAGGGGAGAAACGGTGGGGGTTAAAATTGCCAAATATTTGAATCTTGCTTCGCGAGTAAATGAGAATATACGAGGTTGCCTCCGATACTACTGCTACCGCGGCGCTGTTATGCTTTTGACGATTATCGCTGATGTGTCTGCTGCGAAATTGCCTCGTCGTCTCGTCTGGACGCAAGTACCTATGTATACGAATACATTACACTCTCCATCAGCATTATATTCGAAGACGAGACAGTTGTAAATATACGTAGCCAACACGTGTGTACTCGTACAAGCTGTTTGGAGTATGTTGTGCAGCTTGCAGTGGGTTTAATCGAAAGGTCGAGTCAATTTTTATCCTGCTTTTTACAATATGTATGATAGTCTGCACCGTGGAAAATAATTTTTGATTCGAACACTACTGAGAAACAGATAATGTTCGCGCAGCAGTTGTCCATTGTTCCTTTATTTTTTACGGATACAAAAGAAGATTCGACTTGATTGACTTTGAACAATTTACTCGCGCGAACGAAGGAATGATTTCCCAGCCGAGCCCCCGACGATGCACCAACGTTCAATGTATTATGTAAGTATAACACAACATTCAAACAACATCAAAAGCCTCTCGAGTTTCGTGTCTCCCGTATAGTAAGAAAATTGATATTCCCGGATCGGACCGACCTGATTTGGAACGGGACGAAGTTTTTGAGCGCCGGGGCTCGGATTTCAAAGGGAAAGATTCTCGCTCGCGCGCGGGTAACGAAAAGGACGGATACGCCGGAAAGGAATGCCGGACGATCCCCGCGTCAGTGTGCGCATGCACATTGTACTACGAAGAATCGAAAGAGCGCATCGGGACAGTGCGATGCTACAACGAGCGCGCTCTAGTATTATTACATTTGTAGTTATTTAAAAAAAATCGTGGGATGAAAAAAATGAAAAGTCGAAGAAAAGGTGCCGCGTTCCGAGAAGCGCGGGCACTTCTGATGAATCGACGCGCCGGTACAGCTGCCCCAGTAATGAACAAGCTCGATTAGAAAAAAAAACAAAAAATAATAAAAAAAAATCGATCGATAATGCCAGAACGGAGCGTGAACGCGAAAAATCACGGCCGCAGGCGTAACCAAACGAGACAGCCGTGCGGGGACTTTTCCTCCGGCACGCTTTTCGGCCCGCCCCGTCGACCGAGAAACCGGGTCCGACAGTAGCTGCGCCCTCGAATCGCTTCCGATCTCCCGGAGAGACGCGCACACCACCGACTTCAACAGGTGCGGCCGACGAAACGGAATCCCGATACACCCGATCGGCGAGCCAATTAAGCAGATCGGAAGTGGGTCAGAGTTGCGCAACGGGGGGGGGGGGGGGGATCTGTACGCGGCGCCCCAGGACGCGGGGGGGGGGGGGAACGCGCGCAGTCGGGGCGGAAGGGAAAATATCGGGGGG
>JAPYYV010044995.1:0-11505 GCA_030522625.1 Copidosoma aretas
GAATTAACCCTCGCGCACACTCGAGCGACGACATTTTTTCCCCTTTTTCCCCGCAAATGTCCCTCGACCCGTTAATTTTGCTCTCGTGATATTAGTGAGCTTCGCGTTGTAAAGTGACGCCACCGATAACCCGAAAACGCCAGCTCGCACTGCATGTACGTACGGACATTACACCCAAGCTCGTATTACGCGCGTTATAGACCATCAGCAGCAGCAGCAGCAGCAGCAGCAGCAGCAGTGGCGATATCGACGCGTTCGCACAATACGCCTACAGTACATTAGCACATCGGGGCACCAGCCGGGGGTCGGCCTATAACACCCCTACCGCAGGGCCAAGTCGGCGGAAGCAGGGCGCCGCATTCCCCCCCCCCCCCCTCCCTCTCTAATCCTCTAATAGGATTTATAAGCGTGAGCTCAATTACCTTCAGTCAAGTAATACGCGGAGCACCGTACCGTATATAGTACCTGCACCCCTGCGCCATGGACTACAATACGCGGCGAAGGCGACGCGCCCCGGCCATTTACCACCGGTAATTTCCGCCACCCCCTCTATATACGCGAGCCCTTCCCTCCCGAGTCCGTACAGACATCATCCCCTCGTGCGCCCGGGATATATCGAGCAGACGCGGATTAGCTATTATTGCGCGAGCGTCTTCTCTGCGCTCCCGAGACGCTGCGCCAGCGGGATAACCGGAACGCGATCGTACGTATGGGTTGGTTATTGGGCTTTCGATGTTTGCGCATGTACCTAGGTGGAGTAAAAAGAAGAGTTAACGGAGAAAATGCTCGATCTAGTGCGGGCAGTAGATTCATGAAGAGGAGACCCAAACCGTCCGAGATAACTTCCGCTCGGTCACATATTTACCCTCCGTTCTCTCGCTCCGCAGCAACCGTATAGAGCCTCGGGGGTCCGAGATTCCGAGCTTGGCAGGCGGATCACGTCGCGTCACTTTTTTCGCGATCGTGCATCTGGCAGCTCGCAGAAATGCCCCGGCGAATGCTCCTCTTCGCACCTCTCTCGTTTATTCTTTCTCCGACGAGCTGTCGTGAAAAAAAAAAAAAAAAAAAAAAACAAAACTACGGGCACCCAAAAAAAGCCACTCCAGGGTAACCCGACCCTCGCGATCACTACACTATACTCAGAGACGGCCTCCGCGGACACTATACGATCGACGAACTGGGGGACTAATCTGTTTCTGAAAAACTGTAAAACACTCCGGAGCCTGTATGGTTACCGACACCCGCGCTATTAATTGTTAATTGGAGGACGAGGAGGAACGACGCTAACGGTATGATAGGGCCGCCACCGCGTACACCTCCCCAATTACACTTGCATGGCAATCAGGGGACGGCCCCTTCGAGTCCCCGGCGCGCCCGACTCGACTTTGTTTTCCCCCTCCGCGCGAGATTCGCGCCCGGGATAAACCGCACGGAGCCTCGGTTTTGCGGAATGCGCGTTTTCGAATCTCGGCCTCGCTCACGAAAAGTCCCGAGAACCGGAGGACGGTTCCGCCGGTCGTCGTTCGGATCGACGCGAATCGGCCGGGGAGGGACGGGTATAAGCGGGCCCCCCGAAAAGGAAGAAAAAAACAGCGAAAGGGGGGAGAAGCGGAGGAGGCCGAAGGAAAAAAGGAGGGACTCGCACACACATCCCGGGCCCTCTGCGCGCACCTTTCAAGCGAGCCGGTGCGTTAATCCTCGCCAGAGTCCCACGGAGACGCGCACCCGGAGAATTTGCATACAAGACGCTGCCCCCCCCCCGTTCGTGCCTCTCGTGACGCTTCTTGGCGCGGTTACAGCTACAAGATCACCGCGGCTCCTTGACAGTTTCGGACGCGGCCGGTCCACCTCCACCACCACCACCGCGCTCCGATGAGCAGGGATCCTCCCATGGAAGCCCGGATTTTCAATAAAATTCCATCATAAAGATTCCCGCCCCGCGCTCGTTCGAGTCTATTCCCTCCGGTGGGGCGCACGGAATTCCGGGGGGGGTGGGGCGAAATCTCGCGTTGCGCGCGCGGCCGAGAAAAAACAACGGCGGTCCCTCCCGCGGGAACAATGGTGGCATACGGGCTCTCGGAGGGCAGGGGGAGAGCGGCTCTCTTTCCTCTCCCCCCCCCCCCCCTCTCCCACGTTCCGTGCGATCCTTTTCGTTCGGTTCGGCTTTGAAACACACCTGAAAGAGGAGAAGCCGGAGGAGCTCGCATGCTCGAACAGGACCCACGGGAACCCCGCTCTCCGAGTACATTGATTTCGCGGCGGCGGAGGAGCGAAGAAACAGAAGGGGGGGGGGGGCCTTTTTTCCTCCTCCGGGCGGCGGAGGCGCTCGCTCGGTTTTGTTTACAGCGTTTTTGCGGGTCATCGGCCATCGGTCGGGAGAGAGACGTCATCGAGCGAAAAAAGATAAATAACGGGGGGATGCCGAGAAAAATTAATCCCGGGGAGCGGGGGCAATCAACTGTTTTCCATTAGCGGCGCCAAGGTATACAGTCGTTGTGTCAGCAACTTCTCGCACTTCCTAAATCATAATCGGGCATCCATCTACTTAGCGCTTCCTCCTCGAGGAAATTAAAAAGACAATCGGGTAACGCCCACGCACGAGCCGGACAAGGGGGGAGACGGAGATGCGCGGCCGCACGCACTTATCTCGTCTGTATACTCCGCGCGCGCGTGCGTATATCCTCCCTCGATTCCCCTGCCCGCCGGCTGCAGCTGTACGGGTGTATCGGGTGACCCCCGAAGAATTTGACGCGCCGCACTACTGGGATGGGGATATCGAAGGGGGGGCGGGCGACTACTCCCCATCGGAGGTAATCCGAGCCATATAAGCGCGCTACTGCCGGTCACGTTAATTATATTTTCGCAGAGGGAAGGGGGAGGCACACAGACACGCGGCGGTCGGGGCATACCGCGTGGGAAGGGAGAGTACCTACGCACGCACGCACGCGATCATCCCCCTTACGCTTATATATACACACAGTATACGCGATCTAACGCACATGACTCCGTCCCTGTCTTGCCTCTTCTTCTTCTTCTTCTTCTTCTCCCCGCGCACAGTATAATACAATATACACGTACTTCGTACACACTCGTACACATAAATATATAGGTATAGCACGGAGCTACCGGTGCACGGTATACATAGGTACAGTAGGAGCGAGCGAAGGGCAGGATTAAATTGGCACCAATTACCAGCAAAACACCCTCCTCCACGGCTCTCCCTTCTTTTCAGCTCTTCCCTCTTTCTCCCCCCTTCAGCCATCCACCCACGTCCCGCGATTATCTGTGAGTTCTTTCTCGCTCCCGGTGTGAGCGTGTGTGGGTCCTGGCTTTGAGTTTCTCCTTCATTCTCTAGGTGTCTCGTGCACGCCGCCGACGCTGCGGGGGTGAAACAAAAGCTGCCGCCACCACCGCACGCGCGCGTCTATATCTGTATACAGGAGCAGGGTGTCGGAGTTGATGATTTTTCGCTGAATAGAATTTTCGGAGCCCCGATGCAGCAGTGTATACGTGTACGTTTTACGAATTCTCCGCGCCCCCTACTTTCTGATGTGTGCGCGAGCGCCATTGTGGTTCTGTTCCGGACGCCGGGCAATCGATCGCCGCACTCCCGGCGTGATTTGTTTCATTTTATTTACATTTCGTTCGGATTCGTCCTACAGTTTCGTCCGTCCCCGGATGATTTTATTCATGGATGAGTTTAGTCGTTCGCTGTCGCTGACGAGTATGCAGAAAAAAAAAGAAAAAAAAGTCACTCCCGCTCGATACGTTATATACACACGCTTGTACGCGGAACAAATGATGAAAATAATGGGCTACGCGGTAGCGCGGCGACGCGCGTCAAGACGCGTCAGTGGGAAATAGACGGGAATATAGTATATACAAGAGACGATTGGAGATGATGATGATGATGATGATGATAAGGGAAATTCGAGGATACGATTCATAGTACAGCACGAGTTTGTACAACTTATATAGTTGGCGATGATGCACCGATAATGGGCGCCCTCGCGCGTCATGTATTATTTGCATGCCCGATCTCGTGGGCGTTGCCCAGATCGCGGGCCCCAGCTGACGTTCCCGCAGTATGGCGTAATAAAACAACGCGGCCCGACGAGCGAGAGAGTCGCAGGTAGCAATCTTACACCTCCTCCTCCTCCCGTGCAGTTGATCGCTCATTTTATAAATAATATCGGATCCCCCTCCCGGTCTACCGTGGCTCGTCCTCGCGCGCCCCCCCCCCCCCCCCCCCCCCCCGTTAGTGCGAGTATAGGACGGAACTCTGGGGCGATCAGACGCAGCTGAACCTCCCCCTGCCACGCGTCGGCGCCTCGGTCGGCGCTATATATTTATCGAGTAAACGCTCCCGCTGAAATTATTGCTATTTGTTTTTCCTCCACGCTGTATATACCTTGATAACGCATATATACCACTACTGTTCTCATTTGGCGCGGCGAACCGGCAATTGATTCTCGGCACGCGTGCATCGTGCGCACTTTGGTGAAGAATTTATGCGGAATGACTAATGCGACTCGCAGCACATGCAGCTCTCGACTGTGGGGGCAGAGGAAAAAATAGACGATCGCAGTAGCTCCAGAACAGGTGTGCTCTGTTCTTCGATTATTAACGAACGGGAGGGTGTGAGTGTAGGCCCGAAAACTCCATCCAGCTCTCCTTCGTGCCGCTGAGAACGGTTTGGGTGTTAATGTTCTTTCTCTCCGAAAACGAAAGATCATTCCATCCGCAAAGCCCGTACGCGATGACGTTTGAAAAAAAAGCTCCGAAAACAATGTGCGCGCCGTAGGATTCGCGTGTATGTGCGAAAATAGAGCGCGGATCTTCAGCTCGCGGCATCTATTTCGGCGAGCGAGCGAAAAAAGAGACAGAAGCTCGCGGCGCAGGGAGGAGTAATTTTCCACCGCGGAGTGTTATATTTTTCCGGCGGAGAGCCTCGGTTGCGGGCACAGCTGCGCGCCGTTGCACACGACGTACATACGTATCATACCTGATGCGCACGGGTAAAAAAGAAACGGAGCGCGAGCGCGGTTACCTCGACAACGACACATCGACACGCGCTGGCAAACACTGTAACAAGGAAGAGCGAGGGGGAGGGACACTCGTCGTGTGGTACGTGTGTGCGCGCGCGGGTAATAATCGCCCGGCGTCGTGTGTGCGCCTAACCGTGTATACTCCTATGCTTATATGCGCAAGGAGCGCCTCGCAAGAGAGCTAAAGAGCGAATGGGCGGGTTGCGAGTAACTACGCCGGAACACACCGCGCTCGGCTCCAATTGGCCGAAGGTGTCGTTGCACCTATCGCGTTGCTAAGCTCGCTCGAGCGAAGCGTTTGCAGGCTGGTTCTCTGTGCGTATGGTGCAAGTATATACAATGCGCAATATGTAAGGTGTAATATAAATAGAGTCCCGGGTTTATCGGCGCGTGTATTAATTTGCCTGCGCTATCGATAATCATACCGCATAATTTGAGCCGCCTCTTTGGAGTCAACTGCAGGGAAAGATCGTTGTTTTAGATGGCGCTCGATCTGTTTTTCAATTCCAAACGTTTGGTCCATTATGTAACCTGTACATATTATATTCCTTACCGGCACTTTGTATCGGAAATTCTTAATTTTACGGCCGTGACATCGGGGACCGTTCGAATTTAACGAGCGGCCCGATAAATTTACGACTGGATCGACGATCGTTTGCACGCTATCTAAATTATTATTTTTAAAAACACACCGCTACAGTTGCGTATTTTGATTCCTCGTAATTTTCACGCCATTCAAAAGTATACGCGCGATCGTAAAGATTAAACACGCGTCTTATAAATATAGAGTAGCCCAGATGTACATTTCATTTCATTGGACACGATAACTGTAGAGAAGTTATAGCTCTCGAGCAATAATTCGAGTGATAAACTTATCACGTTCAAACACTGTATGCATGCCATGGAAAAATAAAAAATAAAACTTTCATATTAATTACTCGTGCATTAACATCGCATCCGCCTACTTTATAACTAATGACGAGCGAACCCACAACGTAAGATGAACACTGATAAAAATTAACATTCTCGGCTGAAAGAAAAAACGACGCGGTTCGAATACATTAAGAAACGGATAATGAAACCAGAATCCGTCGATCCGCCAGAGTTGGAATAACAAAAATTTTTCCCGTGCGGGAGTCAATAGAGAGAGAGAGTGAAAACAAGCGTGGGCGTACAAGAGAGGCAGAGAAGAGGGCTCTGAGGTTGGTGTGCGTGGATGCTTCTAAAAATATTTGCGACACGCTCGAGAGAGTGGCAGAGGCGTGAAAGAGGGAAGAGACAAAGCTAGAATGTGCGAGGGAAAATTTTAACAAGGGACCGCTGAAAAAATTCAGTCGGAGCTTCGAGTTACAATTTTCAGCCAATGCTCCGAACGAAATTTTCGAGTTTTGGGTGTAAAACATGTAGCTCGCACTCCGGGCAAAAGTTTTTTGCAGAGCTCATGGCTGAAACTTTCAGCGGGACTTCCGAAACCTGATTGCATTTATTTAGAGACACGTCAAACTCTTTTGAAACTACCGCTTATTTACACCAAATCAGCTGTTAGCCCTACTGTAACGTTTAATTTCATGCTCATATACTTGAAAACACGTAGTACGCTAGAAATGATTTTTCCAACACCCTTTGCCCAATAAAAAAGCAAATAAAATCCACGTAATCGATTTTCCATGTCGGAATAACGCGGCCGCATCTAAATTCACAGGCTGCTCGAAACACGTAATGCAAATGGGTCCATCTTCGGTCTACCCACAGTCGTCGACGACTACGACGACAACGAGGTGGAGGTGAAACCTTTTCGGGGAAACGCGGAGGAAATCGAAGCTGTACCCGGAGGGGGTGAGAGAAAGAATAAGACGGCGCAGGCGGTCCTGCTCGCTCCTCTCGTCTGCTTGTAAATACGTATATAGGGCTACACAGCCAGTCGGCTGCGAAATAAGCGAGGGTGGCTTATTCACGGAAGGAAAGTGGCCCCGTTACAAGTTTTACTGCAGTTTTGCGGCCCTCTCTCTTTTGCGTTCGCGTTTTGCGCGCCGACTTGTACTTGACTATATTACTACTACTACCTACCGTGTAGAGGAGGAAGAGATGTGGTGGGTGTATATAGGCGGACGGGGGGGCCAGGCCAACCGAGAGCGCGCAATTGAATTTAAATATTCAATTATGCGATGTGTAAATGAAATAGAAGCCTCATGCAAATGGGCTACACGCTAAGGGCTGCTATTGCAAATTTAAAGGGTTAAATATTTATTAGCAAAGGGGCTTTATGGCCGAGATTTATGGCCCGAGCAGCTCCTTGTATATATATACACACGCTATTACGCCCTACTCTCCTTATTCCGTCATTTGCGTCTTTTGTTTTTCGGGTTTTCCTGTAAGACGTTGGGCTGGAGTCTATAGCTGCTGAATCATCCAGAGGGGCTTGCTTTTGCAAATGCGTGAATTATACTGGCTATATGTATGAATCATCATGGATAAAATACAATGGATAACAAGCATGCAAAATTCAAAAGAACGAGTCGATCATCGATGCCACCAAGCCAGCCTTCTCTTCTTTTGATGCGATGACCACAGTCCTCGTCGTTCGCAGTGTCGCTGACATTCTTCGCCACCATTCCTTTGGCGCAGTATGTATGAGGTTATGTATTTGAGGACGTAATGATTTCGGAGAGAATTAAAAAAAAAAAAAAAAAAAAAAAAAAAAAAAATAGAACAAAAAAGAAAGAAAATTACATATTATTTTATCAAAAAAAAAAAATTTATTTTTTTGTTATTCAAGTACTAATCAACTGTGCGATTGAAAATGTTTTAATAAAAATTTACAAAAGTAATTGGTACTAATTCAATTTTTGCTTCATTATAATTAAAAATATAATTTATAAATGAATTTTTAAAAATTAAGGTTGTTGGCCACGATTTCTCCATATTTTTATCGTAGCTTCGGCCACACATTTGGAAAAAAATATTACCAGAATTTTCTCACAGAAATTTTTATGCACAATCAGGATTCAAAGAGAATAATAGTTCACTTGAACATTATGTATATAAGAGAGTGAGAACGCAGTTAAATAAATACTCATTGGAATTTCGTTTAACTCAACAAGGCTAACATTTATTCATAATGAAAATACGTTGATTGAGACAGTAGTTTAAACAGTATTCATTATCGGTAATATATTATATCGCTATAAGTCTAGTCGTATACAATGTCTGGGTGAGTTTATTGTTTCTTTCTCTTTTTTTTTTTTGTAATCGTTTCATCATTATTATCTTTTGTTTTCAGCCTTAAATCTACATCGAAAAAAATTTGATGAATTTTTCCCCTTTCTCGGTTTAAGTATCATGTTTTTGTTCTTTTAATCTTTTTAATATATTATGTATACCACACGTACAATGACAATGCATGTCGTTAAGAAAACTCATGCCGCTGTCAGTGAGCATGTGCATCCGCATGTAAAAACTTGACGATCATATTAGTTACCATATTTAGTGTACATATACACGCAATTTCATATATTTATATACGTACACCTAAAATCCTGAACTTTCGCTTAATAATGCTCGCTGCGTGGCACAGATCAAGTAGCTTTGCAATTGCGAGTACTCGTTCAAGTTTTTCTCTCTTTTTATTATTTATTTTACTTTTGTTATTTACTGCGACAATCAATGAAGGCTTTAAAAAAAAGATGGATACCACATTAAAAAAAAACAAGAATCAAGTACTCGCGTTTGAAACTCGTACTGTATCTGCTATTATATATATATACATTTTCATATATACATTGTATGTAAAATCCGTCGACCTGATATCTGTACAGTAATATAATGAGAAGTTTGCATAATAGGAACGCGATGAGAAAAGAAGAAAAAATAATTTGAATCTCCGGCGTGTATTATGTGCATCAAGTTATAACAAATGCAAACAAACAATCACTAATCGTACATGAACAAGAGAAAACATTAAATTTAAGAAATTATCTAATGCACTATAATAATAAATTCAACATGACATCAACAAATGCATCTTCCGACGGGTGTCTGCTATATAGTTTTCGTATGGACTCTCGTATACGCGTTTTCGTTTAGTAGACGTCTTTATCATTTTCAAATTTTCACTCGCTTACAACTCTAATTTTTCATTTTGCTAAATACCAATTGAATATTAACCGAACAAAAAGAATTTTAATCTTCAAAAAAATCGGCCCAAGACCTACGAACATTCGACATCTACTGTATACATATATGTATAACTATAAGATGAACAAGGTCGTTCATTCGACAATACAAAATAGGAAAAAAAAAAAAATAATAATAATAAAATATAATTTGAGCGACGAGACGAGCGAACGGACGATCGATGACAAGAGCAAGAAAAACATTTAATAAAAAAAAGAATAAATGCAGCATAATCAACTCTTCAACATCTTGTTGTCTTTATTATTTACCATCCAATTACGATATAAATTTTAATCAACTCGGACAACGTTTTGTTTAAGTACAGTCTTTGTGCGCCATCACTGCACGCCCGCTGCAATGCAAACTCTATGGCACTAAGTATTCACGTGATTACGCTAATGTACCTACCCGTCCATCTCGCGACTCGAACGTGAAGTATTTATGCATGCATATCGTGTTCAAAAAGAAGAGAGAAAAAAAAAAAAAAAAAAAGAAGCATTTTGAGGATTAAAAAAGACGAATGAATCTCGTTCGCGCCTACAGCCATCGCCACATTAAATGCAACGTACAAGTCCTCCCGCGATAAATAAATGGGAAGCATTTCCACCCACGCGCACGCCTTTGTCCTCGGCGTGTTGTCGTCGTCGTCCTCCCAAAGAGACGGACTTGTCGTTGCATTTTTAAAGAAAAAAAAAGAAAAGAAAAATATCTCGCAAATACAAACTTAACCATCGAAATCTACATATATATATATATATATATAAATATATATTTAAAAAAAAAGCTTCATAGATCGACTTCGTTATCATTTCTTTTTTTTATTTTTACTTTTTTCATTCATCTTTCAACACTCTTGCTTTTTCTCGTAAAACATCAAATTATTCACATGTAATTATAGCAGAAACCTTAACTAAAAACTCCTCATTTCTCTCTCTTTATCACACTCTCGCGTAAACAATGTCCCATCAATAAAGACGCATATAATAAGAGTTTTATTTAAAAATGCATAATAATAAGCGTTACTCTCGCCTCTTCTCAAAACAATATAATATAATATAATAATAATAATGATAAAGATAATAATAGTATTATTAAAATGAAACACATTTACAAACTCCTTACTCACTTGTCTCGTGATATTTGATTGCCTTGTATCATCGTGTGTACGCCGTATAAAAACATGTCTCACCAGACGCGGGGTCAGGGGGGGGGTTTATTTTGTTTTTACAATCTGGTGAAAACATTAGCAGACCGAGAATGTGACATTCTCGGCCCTAGGTCCGGCACTCGTAACTAGGGTTCCGACCTGCAGGTGCCAAGATCCACCCACCAAACTCCGTACTTATTTTTATCCCTGTCTCTTCAAAAGCTCATAAATTTCAGCGAAAGCGATTTTGTTCTTTCCGTATCCCTCTTTCTCCTTCTCGAACAAAAAGAACAACGTATCGCTTTCGCGCTCAATAGCTCGGATGCCGTTTCCATAATTCATTCAAGTGTAGTCGTGCGTGCGTGCGTGTGTGTTTGTGTATATATACTTGTAAATGCAGCCTCCTTTGGGTGACCCTCGAGTGCGCGTATATTATGTGTACACAGAGCACACACTCACACACATGGAGGGAGCACCCCTTTCTCCCGCTCTCTTTATATTCTCCCGTTGTTGTTTTTTATTCGTCTGTTTGTTTTTTATTTTACGTCAAAGCGTTACACTGCCGCTCCTACCTGTTGTACGCAGAGAACCACCGGCAGCAATATGCCTCTATTTTATTTATCATTTCTTTTTTTTTTTTTTTTTTTTTTTTTTTTTTACACGTAGTTTTACATACAGGGTTCTCACGTGGAGGTACGGAGAACCGTATATATAAGTGCATATAAACTTACATGGCTGGCGTGTAAGAGCAGTGGTGGTAAGTTGTGTGTCTTTAGTTGAGACGAGTTGTGCTCGTCGGTGTGTCAAGGTGTGCAGTTTTGATTTATCGGGGAGGGTGAGAGCTTGTGTGTCTGCGTGTATTATACGTGCACTAGTTTATATTATGTATCTCACGACGGGGGGAACGACTCTTGCTGCTGTTGCTGATGCTACTGCTACTGCACACAAGCAGCCGAGCGCCCCAAAGGAGGCAGCATTTTTTTTGTAGGCTTGGCATCCGAGTTTTTTTTTCTGCTTCGTCATGACACGTAATGTAAATTTTGTTTTCATCCGTTCACTCGGAAGCAATGATTATTGATTTATTGATTTTTTTTTTTTTTTTTTTTTTTTTTTTTTTTTTTTTTTTTTTTTTTTTTT
>JAPYYV010045083.1:0-10096 GCA_030522625.1 Copidosoma aretas
GAACAAGTCGCTTGACGACTCAGGTATAAAATCTGGATCGTCGATTGGAAGAAATAAATTAGATCGAGCGTAGGTATGGTTACGTTCTCGAATGGTGCAACAATCGTGCGAGGTTCTTTTATTGTTTGTATTCGTCATTGTGTTCGACGGTATAATATCATCAATGACAAGTGTTGTAAAAAAAAAGAGAGCGATCGTCCGTTGACGATTACAGTAAATCAAATGTTTTTTTAATATTTTTATTTTGTTCTTCGATTTCTTGGATTCATCGAAATGAACGTAAAAGCGATCTTCCACCAAAGACAAAGAAAAAAAAAAAAAAAAAATAAAATAAAATAAAAAAAATAACATACAAAATAAAACACATCGACCATCGACCGCGATGTACAGCCTCGGATAAGTGGAGCTCGCAACGAATGAGTCGACAACAATTTGTCCGCGCCCGACCGCCGAGCGCGTGCAGCCGCGTCCACGCGAAGAAAACCGGTGGTTCCGAAAGAAGGAGTCAGGTAAAAGCCGGTCTCTTCGGTAGCAGCTAAACTTGTACGCGAGAGAGGACGACCCGACAGCTCTATGGCCGGCGAGGACGATGATCATGATGATGATGATACCCACGAGTAACTGCAAGAGAAAGGGAAATAACAGAGGACTTTTCGACTTCTCAGCCTCACACTCATACACCACTGCGACAGCCATGCACAACACACCATCTGGCCTCTGTCTCGCGTATAACGAGTGTACCCCGCATGCAGGAAGGGCGGCACCACACCTCTCGGGGACCATCAAGAGGCGCACTCGCGTGGAAATCGGGTGCGGCGCGCCCGTGATTAATGGGCCGCAATGGGTACATAAGTATATGTATACACGGTACACGCGGCTAGAAGCGATGGAAGCGAAACCGCGGAGTGTTTCGGCCATTGTCCCGCAGCTTCTTTTTCCCGGATTTTGGCTGTTCGGTATAGGTCTCGTACTGTTGCGTGCATCCATACATATCAGTATATACGAAGGGCGGTGTTAGCCGCGAGGGGGAGCGTAATTTTTTTTTATTACTCGTTGGGAGGATGTGGGTAATGCTGTTTGATCATTTTCTTTTGGGGGAGGGGGACTCGGGGCTGTTACGTGCGACGCAAGTGGGGCGCTCGGGGTTTCTTCCCGAAACCGCGCGCCGTGCAGCCGATCGGTTTTTTTCTTTTTTTTTTGTTGTTTTTCTTCCGGTGAAACGTTGTTTCACGGTTTGTCCTTTGTTTTTTTTCCCCTTGCGATTCAGAAACGTCCGCAATAAAATGATGAAAAAACGAGCCGAGCGAGCATTTTATTTTAGACACTCATCGGGCCGAAAAAGTCAAACGCCTCGGAAGCACGGGACTGTGGATTGTGCGCGCAAAACTATATGAGCGGTGGTAGTAGTATATAGTTGTTGCATGCGCATAAGCGACCGACGAAAGCTGCAGCCGCTCCTCCTGCGTTCGGTCCTGTCAATTATCTCTTCGCGGAAAAAAAAGGGGGCAGGTTGTAAATCGACCCAAGTTAACCGGACGGCGAAAAATTCGCCCCGCAGGACGCGTGCTCGCAGAGCGCCTCAAAGGGTTGCTGTCTGTTTTCCCGAGGGACGTGACTTGCGAATCAGCGATGGGCGATGTAAATATTTTCCAAAGAGCGCCGGGAGGTGTACCTTTGGGCATATGTATATACACGAATGGTGCTTCGGTGCGCGCCCTTTGCGGCTCAGGGACATGCCCCGGGGGGTGGAATTTTTGTTTTGTGGCAAATATACCGAGTATTATACGTGTAAGTATAGGATGCACGATTGAAGAGTTTCGAAGTTCGCGTGATGTGGGTGAGAGTGAAAATATTCAGCGACATTTGAGCATTGCTACATACTTACTGCAGTATACTTGATTCGTGGATTATTTTACCGGGTGGGATGAGACTTCGATGATTATTTTTTAGTGATTCCTCGCAAGTTATGCGGGGTGCAAGCAAGCTCATAAAATTTCCAAAATTTCCAAAATATCACATATTAAGTTAATGAGGTCACAGCTTCTCATGTCAGCCGATGCTGTAAGGCAATACATTTTTCAATTTTATCTCGAAGTATGCGTATTGAGGAGGAAAAAAAAATTTTCAGGCGTCAAATAATAAAACGCGGAATTTTCAACGGTCGAAGCATCGATAATGACAAAGTTTTTAGCCAAACGTCCCGTATCCAAAAATTTTGGTAACCCATAGCCTTTGCAAAGTACCTACAACCGCAGAACTACATGATGAGACGACGTAATTCCGAATCGTCCCACCTATACAGCTTCCTTTATTCCGCGCAACTCTTCCATACTGTCCCCAAGACGCCGAAGCCCACCTTTCGACCCCAGAACAGGTACGACCCAAGGAACGGAATCGATTAGCGCGTAACACCCTCCGGAGCGAACCGACTCTCATATTTCACACCCTCGTGAAAACCCGGCGATGATCCCATCAAAACTCGGGGTGAAAAAAGGAAAATCAGGAGTGGCCGAAGAACGAGGAAGAAATGAAGAAGGAGAAGAGGGCCTTTGTGTCACAAGTGCGCGCTAATATACGCCGTTCGAGTGCGCATCGTATATATGCTGTATTTGGACGCGGCGCGTTGGACGGATGAAAGAGGACGAGCGCCGGTTCAAGCTCGGAAGCACCCGAAAGGACGGAAAAGCCGGGGGAGACCACCGCCGTAGCCGCGTGGGTTTTTTTTTTTTTTTTTTTTTTTTTGCCTTATCGCTCGGGCTGCACGAGGGCGAGGGCCACCCTCGGTGGGTACATAGAGCGCGAGTATATAATAGAGGGCGCAATGAAGCTGGGTAGCCGAGGAGCCGGCAAATCGGCGTTTCACGCCTGCTGCCCGGGAGGAGCTCGGCCGGTGTGGCCCGGCTCGGTGCTGTCTTTATTGTGTGTTGCTGGGTGCGAGGGAGCGAGCGGGTCCGACGTTCGGTAACGAGTTTTTTCAAAGGATTTCGGGGGATCGAGGGACGCGGAAGATCGGAGCGGCTTGGTTTCTGGGTTCGGGAAAAGAAAGGGGCTGATGTTAATTACCGATTTCTTACCTACCGAGGCCATTGTGTTTTTGATCGTGGATGATTTTTTGTTCGCTTCGACCGAAAAATGTTTTCTTCCCGTACGGTCTGATGATTAGACGGCTGGGGGTGAATCGACGGTATTTTCCCGGGGTGGAAAACTGCAGCCGAGGAGCGAAGCGTTTATTCGAGTGGACCGACCAGCTCAAAACTGAAGAGAACAAGCTGCTCGTAATAGCTTTTCGGTTCAATTAAGTGAATTGAGAACGCACAAACACGCATCTCGAGTGAAACAAATGTGTCACGACATAATGTATTGCGCTGATTTATCATCCATACCCGTGGTTATTCAACAGTTTGTGACTCTTGGCTCTCCTCAAATTCACTTGGCTCTTATATACGCCGCAAAAAATTAGAAAAAAAATGTCCCCGGCTCCTTGAACTTAACTCCGAGCTGGAGCTTTCCCCCCCCCCCCCCCCATTTTGAGTCGGCTCTTTCTTTCCCCGCGACACAGCGAACAAGTCTCCGATTCCCCGAACAAGACACGTCCTCACGAGAACGCCAAACCTCCCGTCCCAGACTCCGAGTCTCCTACCCCTGTAGAATCGCTACGTGTATATATATATATATGTACATATACACCCCCCGCCGGCGTAAATTTGACGTCGGCCGAACGGACCCCCGAAACTTCAGAAGCTAGCCGACTTTTCCCGCATACGTATATATAATACATACATCCACCGATGCGTCCGCGCGATCGCAGACGGCGAGGCGACAGCGTCCCGCCTTCCCTTCCTTCCCCGCGCTCTTTCCGGCCATTGTCGCCGCTATATCTATATGTGTGTGTGTGGAAAAAGTATCCGTGGCACTACACACGTATCGTATACATCAAAAGCGGATCTGCGTTTTGTATAATACCAAACCCCCCGATGCACGCGCACACGAGGGGTGTGGACTCCAATTCAGATGATGCTCTCGTTTCTTTGCTGCGCGTCGTTGTATCATACATATCTATATATGTAGTACAAGGTAAGCGTATAATAATACATGTACACTCGAGAGAGTCGAGTGACTACGTTTTACGGCGCAGTGCGTGTATATATTATTTTGCGGAAGAGACTCGGCGCGTCTTTGGCCCCGGGACCCACTGGCCGCTCGCTGGTCTTTTCCTCCCATTGTCGGGGAGGGGCCGGCTTATTAGACTGACCATAAATATACGCGTATTGGCTTCGCGGTTGACGGACTGCTCCTCGAGGCTTTTAGAGCCGTTTAGAGGGAGGAGTGTGCGGTACGGTTGACGATGATTTTTCTTCGTCTCGGCTGCTGCTGGGGGTGTATTGTACGTTTGGAGCTTTTTCTTCTTCTTTCGAGCTCATGGATTTCTCGGGAGCAAGAGTCGGGGGGTATAGGTGTTTCGATTGGGAAAATTAGTGCCGATCGGCCGGGCGCTGAAGTTTTCCAAACTTTTTTCCTCGCTGAGCTTCGATTTTACGCCTCGATGATTTTCATGATATCAAATTATTGTTGAGGTTTGATTTATTATTACGACTTGACTGCCATGTCTTTATCAAATCGATGAAATAATGCTGTGGAAATTTGACGCATCGACATAATGATGCGTTGACTGTATAGTTGAGAATGATTGAGCTTTAATCGACGATATCACAAAGTTTATAAATAAGTGTCGTTTGTAGAGGCATCAGCAGCAACAGATAAAACTGAACGAACGTCTACTGTCTCGACGGAAGATGAAAAAAAAAAAAACCTCAAACGTTATTACCGTAATATGCCACATTCTAGAAAAACAAAACGTTTTGCCACATGTTCTTGAATCCATCGCGATGCAATATTTTCATTTGGAGCTTCAAAATTGAGATTTTATCATTCGATGTTTTTTAAAAAACCTACTTGAATGGCCATCATCAGTTTTCTAAAAGTAACAATTAACGAACCCATACCAAAAAACTTCATGCTTGCTTCGACGATACCTAACTCGGAAAAAGTCGTGTAAAATTCTCACTTTGCACATACAAGCCCTGCATTTTTCGCGAAATGACATATCGACAGGTAGACGAAAACCGTAACTCTTATCGATAGCTCAGGCTTATGTGGATTACTATTGTTTGTCGGCATCTATGTGTCATGGAACACGTCATTGTATCCGTTGCACGATACTGGTCAGCTTCGATAAGCCGGCAATAACTGAGTAGGTTTCGAATACACGCTCGAGCGCTCGCTTTGGTGCTTCGACGTCGACTAGTTCACAGGAAGATTGCCGTGAAAGTAATATTCAATTAGACGAGAAAATGGTAAGAAGTAACACTATATCAATATTTTTTTTTATTTGTTGTTCTTGTTGTTTAAAAATATTGTGATGTTCTTTTATACATATTCTTGTAATTGTCATAGCCAAATTCAAGCTACTCTGCAAATCTAAATTATTTTAAACCCATTAAAGTGTATAAATTCTGTAACGCTTTTTACACGATTTTTTTTTCGATTAGTTTCAACCCACTTACATGCATCATTCCTGTGTTTCACACTTAAAATGTGTGATGAAAAACTACTTGAAAAAAAGGGTGTAAAAAGTGTTTATACAGCTAACTCTTACACACTTATACTGGATTGTAACAATTCATTTTGCTTTGCAGTCTAAATGTCCGTGCTGTACTTGCTTTTTCACAGTAAGTTGATTTTTATTGTTTATTTTGTTTTTCCATGATCTGTAAAGTTCACAATAAGTTAGACTAACTTCCCGTAAACCGTCGAAATAATTACCGTCGTTAAAAATTAATTAACAGTTCTTTGTTCTATGTGAAGACAACATCAGGTCGAGTCTTACATTCTCTAACGAAATTCATCTGAAATTTCATAATTCCGTATTCGTTATACTTAGATATTTATGTTTTTAGTTTTGTATTACATTTTTAGTTTTGTAATACAACTATAAAACATTTTCCTTTTTATGAAAATAATATATTACTGATTCATCAGTGTAATAAATCCGATACGAAGATGCTGAAGATGATAACACTTTAAGATAGTAAGGTTTATTATTTTATTTTAGCACCTTTAACATCATTCTTCACAATTTGGTGCTTCCATACGAAAATTCTATTTGGCCCGTCAGGTAGATTATCTAAAAATAATAAATACGTGTTTGCGTCATGCAAAACTTTCACGAGCTTGCATCTTCGTCAATTATTGTTTTGGTGTAAAAATAAAAATACGTGTATAATATTTTTCGATGTTTTATCTGATAAAAAAAAAAAAAAAAAAAAAAAAAAAAAAAAAAAAAATTTTTTTTCACCATATATGATTTATTTAATAATTTCATCGGCAAATCACATAATTGATTCTGGACTTACGGACGATGAAAAGAAACTTATCGTGCATCTGCACAACGAATTGCGTCAAAAGGTAGCCATGGGCCTAGAAACCAGTGGATACCCGACTGGACCTCAACCTGCAGCAAAATATATGCCTGCTGTTGTATGTACAATATGAAAATAAATCTTAAAATTAATTTTCTGTTGTAAGATAAACAAAAATGTAATTAGAATTTTAGAAAAATATATAGCGATTTTTTCCAGGAATGGGACGAAGAATTAGCTAAAGTCGCTCAAAAGTGGGCCAATCAATGTACATGGGGTCACGATAAGGGACGAGACGTTAGTAAGTATACATAGCAAAATTATGTACTTTGTTCCCATAACTAAATAATAATTAATAAATTAGATGATAAAGATATTTTTTCCATCTCTTGTAATGACTTTTAACTTGTTCACCCAAGTAAATTCAATCTGTTTCAAAAGTAACTGCGCGTGGCACTGAGTGTGAATCATTACCTTGGCCGTAATAGAGCGTTGATAACGAAAAAGTGTTTACTTTTAGAGCGTTTCAAAGTCGGTCAGAACATAGCATACGTTGCAACTACAGGAAATGTTTATGATCTCAAGGTCGAAGATATGGTTATGTCTTGGTACAATGAAGTAAAAAACTGCGGCAGAAGCGACATTGCTCGTTTCAGGTAAAACGATCACCCGTTTTAAAGTTATTAAATTTTCTCAAAATAACTTTTTTTTTTTTTTTTACAGCGGTGGAAACACAAGCGGTTCCCCCATCGGCCACTATACGCAAATGGTATGGGCAGAGTCCACTAAAATCGGTTGTGGTGCAGTGAAATACAAAGACGGACAGTTCAACAAATTTTATCTCGTTTGCAATTATGGACCAACTGGCAACATAATTAGCCAGCCAGTGTACGAGATTCGCTAATTCAGAGCGAGTATTGGTGTACTTGTTCGATGCTATGTAATATTTTATTTCTTGAATACTATTTTTAGTTACTACAACGCCTAAGTGAAAATTTAACATGATAACTGACACATTATTATTCATTTATCAAGGGTAACGATGGATAACATTTTAAATTAATAATTCCTTATATTATATCAACGTCTAGCACAAAGTTTTTATACTATTATTTTGCAAGAGGACAGAGTAATTATAGTTCATAGTTATAAATTATTGTAACGATCACGTATCAATATTATTTTAATTTCTGTTCAATAAAAATCTTATGATAAAAAAATTGATCGTTACATGACTATAGTTCTTAAAAATCATGAAAATAAATATGTTTGCTTAAATTTTGAGGGCTGGCACGCGAAGCGTGCCGGTGGCGGAGACCCCTAGTATTAAAAAATACCCCTGCGTCTTCCACCATAAGCAAACTACGTACGTTATTAGTATCAACCAATCACGAAACTGATAGAAAGTTTTTTTATATTATTTTTATAAACATTCAATATCGAGGATACCGAAGAGAGCTATAATCTTAATCACATTCATTGTTTTTTTATCCATTTTTCCCCAATTTCGAACGTAAACAAAAATAATAACAACCTGCATAAAAATAAAACGCAAGCAAAAATTTCCTTAACCGGTATCAAGATATATATTTTTACTTGTGTAATCGATAAAGTGACAAAACTTTTGTTCCCGACAAAACGATAAAATTTTTCCGCACTAGTATTAACCTGTAAAAATGATATAACTCTAAAAGCTCAAAATTTTTATATTTATATGCTTGTGGGTAGATTCATCATTCAATGTTCGCAGCTGTAGCGATTTAAAGTGTCGATCTCTTTTATTTTTGTGTACGTGACTTCGAGTCCGTAAACGAATATAGAAGATGAATAAAAAAAAAAAAATTAATTCAATGAATGGGAAGTATACAGATGTACAAAACAAAACAATGTATGACGTGTACTGTAAAAAGTAAATTCATTAAAAGTTTTATGAAATTTACAGTGTACTTATTAGAAATGATCGGCGTAAAAATATAAAATGTGGAATTTTAAATTGGTTGCAATGGCCTATAATAATGATCTGGATAGGTCTATTGGTACTGGTGTTACGCCCTTTGTGATTACGCGAACACTCTCAACAATTTTTTAATACATACCTAATTGAAAGTTTCTTTTCGAAAGAAGGATCATACAATTTTCCAAAATTAATTTAATTTGACCTCAAAATAAATGTGAAAACTTATTAAAAGACGTCTTTAACTGAAAAAAAGAATCGTCAAACTGTAACAATAAATAAGACAGAGGGTATCCAATGAACATAATCACCAAACACTAGCGACTAACGGCAGCCCTAAGAAAATGACTAATTTCGGATTTTTTGTTTTGCACTCTCTGACTGTTTGAGGATCATAAATTTTTATTATTTTGTATGCTTGTTTTTACTGATCAGCAGCACGTGTGCGTCATATACATTTTACTTATTTAAAAAATCCTAACGTTGTATATTATTAAAAAAGTAGATTATTTACAAGGAATTTTTTTTAATTAGAATTTACAAAACTTTTTTTTCTAGTAAGTCATTTTTACACCAACTACTTTTGTAAGGATGAGTCAGTTCCCTTCTTATTTTTCAGGATTCATAAAAAAAAAACAAAAAAAAAAAAAAAAAAAAAAAAAAAAAAAAAAAAACAATATTTCAAAAAATATGACAAAACATTAAAAAAAAAACAGCATCACTTGAACTAAATTCAGTCTACGCTCTACGTGACTAGCTGTACGTTAGCAAATATTATATCAAACTAAGCAGCCTCCTATTGCTATTGTAATTTTGTCGTCGACATAACACAGTTACCGAGCAAACATCGGTAACTTTATTTAGCTGCACCGGCACAAAATCGCTTTTAATCAGTTATGCGATAAAAACTACGTATACGTGCTCGTTACGCTCGTGCAGGCGTGATATTTTTAACAGCTTAAAAATACTTTGATCGAATTTCCGGTATGTTTTAATTATTTTTGTACAAAAAATTCATTATTCAATTAATATTGAGGACGCGAATTTGAATACCCCGGATTTACCTTTTACAAATACGCAAATCATTGTGATAAGACGGACTATAAAACGATCTGTTCATCCAAAACATTCATAAACTTACAGAGTGCCCAAGCTCATCTATATACGTCATGAAAGGTTTGATCTTTGTTTTGGCCCTCGTGGTTTGCACCAGTGCTCAATATTGCAATTTAAAAAGCTGCAGAGGAAAACCCCACACTCTTTGCCAATACGTAAGTAGATGCGCTGTTTATTAAATTTTGCACATTTAATATATATAGTACTTCTAATAAAAATATAATTTAATTCGAATTTCGTATTGATTTTTATAATAACACTGCTTTTTAAATAAAATTTTAGACCTCCAAAAACAAGTGCAAGAGCCTTATCTCGCGAGGACTGTCCCTTGATGAAAAAGACCGGATCGTAAAACTGCACAATAAATTGAGACAAAAGGTTGCCAGTGGACAAGAAATTCGTGGATCCGCAGGACCCCAACCACCAACGTTAACCAAGAAAATGGCTAATTTGGTAATTTACTCAACTGAAATTCTTGCTGATTTGTGTAAAAAATATATATTAATTAATTAGGAGCAGTCGTAGCACAGTTGGCTAAGGCGCAAGTCTGAGGTACGGCTGCTCAAGTGGGGCGAGGGTTCGAATCCCGGTCGGTGCAGGATTTTTT
>JAPYYV010045091.1:0-10623 GCA_030522625.1 Copidosoma aretas
AAAAAAAAAAACAGAAAAAGAATAGAAAGGAGGAGCGAACAGAAAAAAAATAAAAAAAAAAAAAAAAAAAAAAAGAAAAAGAAAAAAAAAAAAAAAAAAAAAAAAAAAAAAAAAAAAAAAAAAAAAAAGAGAATCCGCGTGTAAAGGCGGCGGCAGTAAGTACCACTGCAGAGATACACGTCATTATCCGCAGTGAGAGCAGCAGCGACAGTCCACTGTTTATTTTCGCGTCGCGGACACCTGCCAAAAATCTGGAGGCGCGCACACACACATGCTGCAGATGCAGCTGCACTTGAACAGCGATGTACGAGTCGTGAAAAAAAAAAAAAAAAAAAAAAAAATCTTTAAATTTATGCTGTATTATCGGGGGAGATATCGGGGCCCTTTCTTTTCTTTCTCACCTACATCCCTCACCGCATATAGGCGATCAGCAGATCGATTGGCTCGATCGTACGTAACAAGAGAACATTAAAAAAAAAATTATCTCCAGACAAAAGATGCCCAAATAGTCTAAAAAAAACAAATCACCATCAGAGAGGTCTCGAGACCCAGAATCAGCAGAGAACAACAACGAAAGCACCCCCACGATCACTTACCTTCAGGGCGCGCGCCTCGTTGGAGGTGCTCGTGACGAAGAACGAGTGTATGACCTTGTAGGGCTGTATGCCCTTGGCTGCCTTGAAGTTATTCAAGTGTATGCAGCCATGGTCGCTCATCTCAAGCACAAAGCTGCTGCCGAAACTCGAGTCGTCGTTGTTGTTTTTGTAATACTGCTCTGTAAAACTAGCTGATTATTGCACGAGGAGCAGCAGCAGCTTCCCCACCGCCGTCAGCAGCAGCAGCAGAAGCTGTAAGCCACCACCATAATACCACCACCACCACCACTGACACCACGTCCTGATGGCACGTCTTAGCTCCAGATCCCCGCTCTGCTGCAGGAACCACCGCGACAAAACAAAAACAATCACAACGGTAGGAACACAGCACTTTAAACAACAACAACAATAACAACAAAGATAACAGGTCCGGAGCTGACGGCGATCCCGGGAGAATCGGCGGCGAGGACGTGTCGGTCCTGATGGAGGACAGCTGCGGCGGCGAGGACGACGAGTTTGCCTTTCTTTCTTCGGCGAGGGTATAATCGCACGGGGGGGCTACGGACACTGCAGCAGCAGCACACGCGTGCCTCCCGGGAGCGGAGCAGTGTCTATAGGGGGAGACTGAGCCTTACCCTGAACCGGACGCCCGGGGTTAGGTTATAACAGGGTGACCGCTGGATGCAGGCTTTTGCTCCTTTTTTGCGAGTTCGGAGTCGGCGGAGTCGTGCAGTGTGTTATTGTCATTTGCCCCTCCCCCGCGCTCCTCTTGTTTCTCTCGGGTGCGTTGGCAATGCGGGGCACGACCCTGTCGACGGGTTTCAGTTATCGGATGTTGGCAATGACACGAGAATACAGAAGCACGGCTGGTAAGTACGCGTGCCGTGATTGTCTACGGTCGACAATGTAGGTCGTGCACAAATTGTATAATATGTAATATATGTATTTGTTATTATTCACCGCGTGTAAGCGGTGTAAGAGATCGATGAATGTTTTTCCATATATTACCATCAGATTTTCCCTGTGACCCGTATCGATGTGGTTGCAACCGCAACAACAAACAGCGATTTTCAAAAATGAACGAGTTATCGGAACAATTTTACGATGGAAAAACCTAGCGTTTACAAATGTATGCAGACACCAAACTTTTTACCTTGAAAATCGTTTTTTTTTTTTCAATAATTAAAAAACTCAACGCGCATACATCAAATCCACACAGACACGTCGCGCTCACGAGAGCGAGCGATGAACGTCATCGCGGGCGGACTAAAACGGGCCGCTACTGGCTTGCGTAAGCTGCGCGAAATTAGTCCTTCGCGCACGGCGTCACGGCCGATGATGAAGTCACCCGCGGATTAATATTCCGCGCGCCCTCGGATCCTCGCCGCGAAAAAGGAAGGAAAATTCGCGGGCTCGGTTTCGGCGGTGTAATAGAGATGATTACATTGTTTTTCTCAGGGAGAAGAAAATAAAACGGTCGTTCGACGAATTTATGCGCGACTCGTAAATCTGCGGGCACCACTCTCCATGTCGATTAGAGAGACTCGTTCGCGTCTATCCGCGTTGATGGCACTTGGCGCTGTTTCGAACGTTTCGAGTTGAGCGGGTGGTAAAAAAAAAAAAAGCATTGAGCTTGCAGGATGCAAAGTCAGTTTTCCGTACAATTTTTGTTTTCTTTTGCAATATTTTTGAAATAAATTTGCAGTCATTAACACGCACGTCCGAGAAACCGCGTTGAAATTGTGTTTTGCAACCGTTTCAATTGCCTGTACATCTTTGCGGAGCGAAGATGTTGCAAATTGTTTTGGAATTTCCGAAACGACTCGATGTCGCAATATTTATCACTCGAGGAAAAACAGGATTTATTCGCGCTTACGTGTGCCCGATGCACGTGCGCCCGTGGCGTTGATCGGGAGCTTTAATCAAATAATATTTGTTGAACTTTAATTGGCCGGTGAAGTATCGCGCTTTGCTCGCCGGAAGAATGCGAAACGTCTTTTATTCATTCGTTTTGTGTTTGCATTCAAATCATCTTGTTTCTTAATGAAATATCATGCAGCATGGATAAACTAAAAATTTCCAACACTCCTGTCCGTTTCTCGAAGTCACGAAGACAGTTTTTTTTTTTTTCATTCACATCAATTCGTTAATGGTCATGAAACAGATCGCGAACGAGTAATAAAAATTTACAAACAGTAGTGTAAGCTACGCACACGTGGCAAATTCAAAGTGAGAATGGGATCCGAGGGCATTTCTGTATGTACCAACATAATGTAATTCGACTGCCAGAACTCGTTTGTGGTGATTCCACGTATACAGATCCGTATCAATCTCCACGATAATAACACTTTTATTAAAGATGAATCGAACCGTGCTCGGGTTAATTGAAAAAAATGACAATCACGCTCAAAGACGAGCACTGAATTAATACCTCACAGCGACTCCTCTCCCATGGCAATCATCATATTTGTCCAAAGTGTCAGCGCGCTCGGCAATTACGCGGGTAAGTACATAACTCATTCCAATTTTTATCTCCCCCCCCCCCCCCTGTCCCGGGGGGGATTCTCGCAACCTCGACGGAGACTCACGTGCACGTTTTTTCTCCCCTTCGCTGCGAGAATCGATTCGATTTTCTCGGAAGATTGTTCTCACCGCACGTATATATTATGCAGAGCTGAAAACACTGTAGCGACAGCGTCGATCCTCCCCCGGGGGAATTATAATTCAATTTTGATCGCGTCCACCGACGGCGGGATGATTCAATACAGATTCCCGCGCTCGGAGCGGATGAACATTCGATGCTGTAACAGACATTTCACTCTCGTTCCGATTTTCAATGTTCCACGCTGTATACGGCGCGTACATTGTTTGTATGCCAGTGTACGAATTCGAATTGGAGCATGGAAATATTTGACAAACACGGCGACCTTCATCGCGGAAGATGGCGAGGAAATCGTTCGACGACAATCCGCGACGGTAGCTGGAATGTTTTTCATATTTTGTCCAAACAACGTGCGTATGATTTTTCACGCGTCAACGGAGAAGTCGCATCGAGCACGTACTGTAACACGAGACGAGATGATCCCCGCGTGTCTCGGGGAGACCAAATATTCAAACGAAACCTTTTTCTTTCTTCGCAAGCCCTTCCTTCGCCGACTTCGCTGACTCTCGCGTTCAACCCCGAACAGATCTGGATCCACCGCGACGCGGTCTTCCGAATAATCATCATCATTGTTGCACCACCGAGCAGTACACGCGCGAATCTCAAATATGGTTCCCCCATCCGCAGAGTTGGCGAAACACGAACAACACGCTCGGTCTCGAGAGCTCCTGCGCGCGTTCCGCGCAGCGCGGATGGCGCGTTGAACTTTGAGCCCGCGCGGCGCGACGGCTATATTATGCCTATCGTCCCGAGAGGAAGCTGCGGAGGAGGAAATTCATGACGATGCCGCCGCTGCTGTCGGCGCGAAGCCGATTTTTTTCTCGCGGGCGTATCTCGGGGCAATCGTGCACAGTCGCGAGTGCGCGCGGCGAGCGATGTTAAAAACGTATACGCCCGTTGTAACACCCTGCGGCTGTTATCACGAGAGCGTTGAAAGCGATGATGAGAGAGACTCTGCGGCTTGTGATGCGCTGCGCGTGAAACGGAGGTATGGGCCCGGCGCTCGATGCAGTAGCCGTTGGCCGAGGCATTACAGAAATAATTTTCCTCCCGGGGAATCCGACGCGAAAATCTCCTCCTCGGTATATGTGGTGTAGCATAGGAGTGCGAGGCCCGTCGTCGGTGTATGCATGTGCAATATGCTCTGGGTGAGGAGGAGTATATAGGTATGGAGGAAAGGGAAGAAAACGAAAGAAACTGCGAGTGAATGTAGAACGAGAGCGAGAGTCGTACTCTCCGACGTACATGCATGCAGCTGGTGGTATACACGCGAAACTGGGACGCGGAGTTATTTTCTGTGTATGCATACTCATATGTGTACATCGTAGGTGCGGTCACACACGAGCAAATCATCCGTTTCGTTTCCTTCGTTCCATGGCTGCGCAGCATGCGCGCTGGCTGCGGTTGTGTTGACGATTAGCGCTAATGAGATCGTTAACCGTTTCCAGCGAACCGCTGAATCGAACGAGACCCGCGACCTTGCCCTTTTTTTTCGTCCCCCCCCCCCCCCCGCCCCCGCCCGCCCGCCGCCTCGGGTGCGTGGCTGCGGGCCGGGGGCAGGGCGCAGNNTGGTTTTTGCCTTGCAGGCGTATGGTAATGAAATGGGCTCCCATCGATTCCACGGGAAATATTCACTCGTAAAATCTATCAATCTGTCATTACGTGTTGTAGGGTACTTGGTAAAAAAAAAAGTTTTAAAATTTAATAAGAACAAACAGCGACGTACAATTGGACACAAAGTTGCAGGACAAAGTAGGATCCAAAGCAGAACGTATATTGTACGAAAACACGGATGCGCTGCGGTATAACGTGTATACATTTGTTTCCAGAATTCTAATGTACTTACTACTCTCCTCGTGCACACTACCTACACGAACACACTGAACGTATACTTACTCAATTTTCGATCTTTCCAAACTTGGCGATCCGCGAGTTTTTTTTTTTTCCCCTTTTTACTGCTGAGGTTGTTAAAAAAAAGAGAAAAAAAATCGTTAAATCGCACCTTACGCAATCCAATGCAACTGCATCCGAACTGCCTCATTTTCTCTCTCAAAATTGCAGTTTGCGCACACGCTACATGTATATATACGTGTACACGAGATCGTAATATCAGAGAGCCTTATTCGATCATCCGCGTTGAAAAGCAAAAGTTTTTCCGGTGCGCCAAGTATGTACGCAGCGCATTATGCAGCTGCAGACACTGAGCGAGTAATTATTCACTTTATTAGTCGTCTATGCGAAACAATCAAGCGACATGATTAAAGCGTATACATAGTACGGTGGCGGAATGAGGGATGAAAAAAAAAAGAAGCAGCAGTAGAGTTCGTTAAACTTGAAAGTTTATTAAATATTTCTAATATTCATTCATTTATTCATGTGTATAATATATATTATATCATATTATATCGTATATTCTTTGTTTTTTCTTCATTATATTATAATTATTATAATTATCGTACAATATTACATATATATGTTTCTCTCTATATGCGCGATCGCTTACACAGTTGTAATAAATATCTTACTTTCATATAACAAGACTTTCGCTCGAATTTTAACTAATCCTCGTCATCGTCGAATCGCAGTGATTCTTTTTTTTTGGAGGGGGGGGGAGTGCAAAAATCTTCACATAATGTACTTTCGTTTTTCTCTATATACTTTCAGTGAAGGCGACATAATATGCGTAAATATCTATATATAAGCCGGTCGCTGGTAACTTTAATTTAATTTTAATCGACGATGATTTTTCGTTCTCGTATGAAAAACTGCATTTCGCATTATAGAGCGTACACCTATTACAATATATTTATAAGTATATAATATACGACTCCGGAGATTCATTCGTTCCTTGCCAGACAACCTGATTATTTCTCGGGGCCTTGGATCACTTAGATCCCGTCAATGCCTCGATTCATGCATTTATCTCTCGGGCGAGTGTCGATGATCGCGTATTTCCATAAATCGCGTCGATCGCAGCAGCAAAAATAATGACACAAGAACAGTAACGAGGCTGCGTTAAAGAAACGATCGAGATAATAATATCTCGTAATAAAAATCGAGGCGCCGAAAAATCTCGGAGATCATCTACATACTATTATGTTAAAATACACATTTATATTTACATATACATATACACAACACGCATACGTACACGCGCCGGTACTTTTTCTCCTCCTCACCCTCCTCTTCTCGTGTTCGTATATAATGGACAATAAGGCCGTACAAATAGTACACGAGCTCGCGCTGAGCACACGCATTACAATATACTGTCGAGAGAGATTATAAAAGGCCAAAGTTTCACAACGCCGTCCTCACCGTCCCTCGTCCCCGAGCCTTGGATGATAACAAAATGTTCGATACTTCGAGACGAGAGAAAGGAAGAGAGAAAAAAAAAAACCGTATTCATCAAGCGTACAGTGTTGATGCACGGACTCGAGTGCGCGCGAGCGAGTGATTTCCCAATGTTTGCCCGGCGGCCGCTCCTCGTCTCTGCGCGTGCAGCGAATCTTGGGCGCAAACATTGACCATCGCCTCTCGAAGCCGCCTCCTCGCCGCGCGTGAAAAAAGACGGGGCTGTCGATCGGACGTACGAATTGACCGATGACAGCATCGCTGAAAAAACAATTTGTAACGGACAGAAGCATGCGGCTCCGCACTTGTCCGAAAACGGCCGTAATTTCGGGGTACAACGATTATTACTCTGGTCTTTTGCTCCGCGCTCTGCGTCGGGGTACCTGTACACTCGCGCCAGCACGTTTTCGTCGATGAAAAAAAAAAAAGAAAAAAAAAAAAAAAAAAAAAAAAAAAAACCGTCCGCGAGCGATTTTCTATTACAACACTGCACGGCTGCGCCTTGCTTGTTTATCTCCCACCATCCGCAGCGAAAGAAATTACATTGTTGGATCCCACGAGAGGGGGGAACAAAAACGACTAACATTACTCGTTCATACGTGCACGCGTATTTTTTTTTTTTTTTTTTTTCCCGTTCGTTTAAAAATTTTCAACGATAAGCCCTCCCCGAAGTTTCTTCGCCACCCCTCCCCCGCGCGCAATCGCATAGCTCTCGGCCCGGCCGATTACGGGGCTCTGCTCTGCGTGCACAACGTGTACGCACGACATGTACTTTGTACGCGCACGCTCGATGACGATCATCATCATTGTTGCAACCAAAAGGGAAACTCGCGCTTTTTTTCTTTTTTCCTTCGTTCGTTTCCATACGATATTGTGCAATAACATAGCCCACGCACTACTGTATATTTTGTATTACGTTCGGTTCGAAAGCACACGTATTTCACAGCGGAGATGACGAGATTTTTTGTACGTTCTCGGTGTTTTATTTTTTTTTTCTACATTTTTATCCTGCGCTTTTTCGTCATCCATTCGAAAGCCTCGTACAAACGTAACAGGCCCACCGCGCCTTTTTTCCTTCGCGCACTCGACTCTTAATCCTGCGTTCTCGATTTATTCCTCCGCCCCCCTTCATTTCAACCATCGAACAATCCGACCGGTCACAGCAGATCCAACAGAAACAACAAGAACCGCGCACAAATATTACAACGCGCCACCGCTCGGTCCCGAATCCCCCGCGAACTGGAAAAAAAGAAGCAAACCACCGACGGCACCCGGCACTCCACGCGACCTCGGCGCGAGATCGGCACTGCACACCGCGGCTCTGCAGAAGAGACAACCCGGCGCCTACTGCGCCAGCCGCACCAGCAGCAGCAGCAGCATCACCAACGCCGCGGCGCCGCGGCTGGCCGCGCTCCTCTCCCCCCCGGCCGCGATGACCGGCAACTCGGGCGCCGTCCCGTTGTCGTAGTACTGGTAATTCTGCATCCTGGTCTTGGACATGATGGCCCGAAAATTCGGCTCCTCGATGCTGATGGTGTTGTCGAGAAACTTGTGCAGCCTGTTCGTGACGCACCACAATCTGCCCCGCTCGTCGAAGGCCAGCGAGTTGGGCCACTGCATGAGATGATGGTCCCGGGAGATGATCCTCTGGCCCGTCATGAAGGACGGATTCTTCGAGTCCCACATCGACACGGCGTCGTCGGCCAGCAGGCCGAAGTACATGATTCCCGAACTGGACATGGCCATACCCGCGGTCTGCGAGGGCTTTCGGCCCAGTACCTTGACCACCTGGCTGAGATTCGCGCTCGGGTCCTTGAGCGCCCGCGTCGGCACCGCGAACACGTACAGCGACGACAGGGGCGTGTAGTACAGTACCCTGCCGCCCCCCTCCGTGTAGGCCGGCGACAGGGCCAGTCCCGCAAGGCTGAACCTCTGCTTGACCCGCGTCTGCTCGACGATGAAGCCGACCTCGTCCTCCCTGACGCGCATCGAGTCGTGACTGTGCTTCCAGGATGTCAGATTGCCCAGGGAGAAGACCACCAGGCCCGGATTCTCGTTGTCCGAGTCGCTAATGTAGGCGAAGCCCCCGTCCTCGTGGTCGAGGACGATGTCGTAGAGCACGGCGCTGCCCGGATCGACCACGTCCCCCGGGAACTCGTAGCTCCTCAGCACCCGGCCGCCGTCCTCGAGGTCCAGTATCACCAGTCGCGGCGGACACTTGGGCTCCTTGCCGACCGCGGCGGTCGCCACCGCCTCGCTGGTCATCGTCGCGACGCGGCCCGTGTCGAGGACCCACATCCTGCCCAGGGGATCGATCTCCATGGACTGGACGAACTGAAAGCTCGAGCAGTCGCCGATCTTTTGCATCTCCCAGGAGGGATAGGGCTCCAGTCGGGGGGCCGTGGTCCCGTTGACCGGGGCAGCGGGGGTCGAGGCCAGGGTGACGGGCACGCCGTTGCGCCAGCGCGGCACGGTCAGGTACATCCGGCCCTTCCACAGTTTAACGCCCGCCAGGACGTTGGAGCGCTCGAGGTAGGACTCGTCCTTGGCCGCGCGCAGGTAGGCCTCCTCCGAGGGCCAGCTGTAGTTGACGTAGTTCCACTGGAACTGGACGATGAAGGGCTCGTGCGCGGCGGCGAGGTCGCCAAAGGCGAGGAGGAGCAGGGCCACCGTCAGGGCGCCGACGCTCTTGGGTGGCATGTTCTTCGTTTGTTTTCGCAGGCAGGGGGGGGGGGGGCGAGGCGAGCGACCTGGATACACGTGTGTACAATACGCAGGGAGCGCGGGACGGCTATTCTCGAACGCGCGGCTCCGGCGAGCCAAGTGTTACTCAACGCGGAGCGGCCGATGGCTCGGGGAGAGCTGCGGCGGCGGCGGCGGCGGACGGGCGCGTGTGTGTGTTTTTCCCACCACCACCCGCGGGACCCTCGACTGATGTACATCGCGCTGCCGTGGCGCGGAGCTGCCCGTACATATCTGTACAAGTGTGTTGTTGCAGCTCGGGCGGGAGAGGGAATGTTTTTTCGCGCGTCGGCTCTTGCCCCTTTTCGTTCAACGCGTAATGATACAGGGGTCGAGGGATCCGAAGCCCCCCTTGAGGGGGATGATCGGCCCTCGCGGTGCAGGGGGGGGGGGGTCGCGAATCATAACCGGCGGATTCGCCGTTGAGATCGGTCGGTTTGCACAACGGCGGGGCGCGTTGTAAATGTTGACAGAAAATACCGGGGGCAGCGGGACGTATATTTTATGGTCACAGCGTTGGACGGCGAACTTGAATCGTTAAAATTCACTTGGAAGACGCGTCAGTATATGCAGGACTGACAATAAAATCAACTGCTCGTTGAAGCAATGTTTCCGCCGATTCAACTTTTAGCGAGTACATGCATATTTATACATCCATCTACTTGCATATATATACGTGCAGGTATATATATATTATACATACGTAGTTTGTTATCGTCGTTGCGTAAGTTTCGGCCGCTCGCGCGAAAATAGATTTAATTTGCGACGACGGGCCGTGCCGGGGAGTATATATATATATATATATATATATAATGGGGAGGCGTGCGTTAAAATCGTCGCAACACACGCGTGCATCATAAGTGTGTGCGTACAAGTATCATCGGCTAGGGGGGGACGAGGAAAAATTTTCCAAGGCGATAGGAAAACTAAACACACTGTACACACAGTTGCACAAGCAATTTTGTGCCGTTCGCACGAACCGTTGTTTTCCAAGACGCGCCGACGCCCGAGAGTCGCTGTCCTTTTTGTTCTTCTCTTTTCATACACAATAAGTATCTTCCGTCAGGTCTGCCCCCTTTTTTCCCCCCAGTCGGATGCAATCGCGGTATAATTCGACAGCTGTAGCTTAGTATTGTTCCCCCTCTTTTGTCCAAATCATTCGATGGCACGCGCTCGAGTATTACACTCGTTGTAATAATTAACAGCGTGAGCGAACGATTGAAAAAATAAAAAAAAAAAACAGCCGTCCCCTCGCCAGCTTACCTGAATCAG
>JAPYYV010045127.1:0-13412 GCA_030522625.1 Copidosoma aretas
GAGGATAGGGCGATGGACCGTCGGTGTCTGTAGGAATGTTTTTGACTGCGGGGGTGGTTTTTTTTTTTTCTACCACAAGACACGGGGTAGCGGCATATAATGAAGTGCCAATGAATCGGGCCCCGACGCGGGCTCACGGGACCGCGGAATGAGTTTCTGTTTTCTTTTTTTTTTTCACACGTATAAAAACGGTAAAACAGAATATCCTGTGTAATTGTACATTCACTCTCGTGCTCGTCTTTCTACAGCACGCGGAGTTAGATATTTCAGGGCAAAAATGATACTTTCCCCACGGCGTTCAGGAAAATTCCCATCCTGGTCCACCGTATTACGACAGAAATCTTTGTTTTTGATGAACCGTTGTTATCCATATGATTACGGACCCATCGAGGGACGAAAGAAAAAAAAAGCGTCATTCTCCCGGTATCGCCTCTCGCGGAATCAGCGGATACCAGACGACAAAGTCCACAGTCACCGTCGGAGCATACCTTGTCGGGTCTTGCTTTCTTACCTGTACATATGAAAGCTCGTCGTCGGGGCAAATTTACAGCCCGATCCGAAACGCGGGTCGCTCGCGCCGATAAATTATAACAGACCCCGCGAGTGTTAATCTCCCTGGAGCACAGGAGGGCCATATAATAGACCGTACACGCGTACGTTTTATATTGGCGAGGAAAACGGGATCGCAGCGGGCGCGCGCGCATTGGGTGCACATGTATACACCACAGGCGCTAGCGCGACACGGTAATATTGTTGGTACATGTATGGAGCTTGTGTATGCATAAGCTAGAGCAGGAGCGCCACTGTTTATAATATAGTATAATACGCGAGTATCGGCTTACCAGCCGAGCCACTCGCGGGCTAAAAGGAGCAGCGGAGGAAGTGACTAATAACTCTCGGATTGAGCAATTGCGATTTTATGGCTCGAGTCTCTCTCTCTCTCGCGCCGCTTTTGCACCGAGGAAGAAAAACGCGGAGAGACGGAAGGATGTCGCAATAGTAGTGGAAGGATCAGGGCAGGGCGACTCGGGGCGGCCGATAATTGCGCGCGCGTTCATCGTCATCGGATGGGGGCGAGGGGAGAGGGGGAGACGGACAGGCGCGATCTCGAGATGAGCTTTTTTCCCTCCCTCGGCTCTCTTTGGTCGTTTTTCTGGCGCCGCGCACGAACGCATGCATTGAGATTTAAACATCACACGAATATAATACATGTATCACAGAGCAAGAGTCGAGGACCGCGGTAGGTTCATCCTCGAAGCGCATCTCTTGCATTTTTCATATGCTTATAGATACACTCAATCAGATATACATATAGTACTCGCCTCAGAAAGTAGGGATATTTCTGTTATCCATCGGTCGCAGCCCTACACCGCGTGGGCTGGAATGTTCCTGCGGCGCGGCAATTAATTGGATGTATTTATAGCCGATTTTCGCTCCTATGTGCTCATACAAGTTCGATGCGTCACGTCATGTGTTGTGCAGCCAAGCGACGAGGAAAGTCCTGTTCCCTGCGATTGTTCGTCACAGCTCCGAGTCTGTACACGAGTAATATCTTGTTTGAATAAATAATTGCACACCGCCCCCCCCCCCCCCCCCCCCACCCCCCCCGCCCTCCCCCCCCCCTTTTTTCCACCCTCCCCGCTCCCAGGCGTCTTGCCGGGCGCGGTATAATCATCGGGATTCTCATTCATCGCACCTTCCCTCCTTTCCCTACCGAGCGGCAACAACAGCAACGACAGCGCCGACTTTTTCCAATTACCGGCGAAGATCCATTGTTCGTCCGCCGAGGGGAGGCGCGCGCGTCGAGCTTTCGTTGCACACGAGTTTCGAAAATGCATTACCAGCCGTGCAGTCCCATTTCGGCTTCGCAAACGGGCATCGGGCATGCCTAGACGACAGTGGCGATTGTTTGCGGATTTGAAAGCTCGAAGCTCGCCGGGGCGACGGGAGAAGAAGCTGGAATCGTTAATTGCGTAACGCCGCGTCCCTCCGTCTGCCCGAGACAAAAGCCCACGGCCAACGATCCGCCGGATAGGCCAAGGGGGCGAGGAGGCAGGAATTTCAAAAACGAAACGGGGAGAAAATAAAAGGCGCATGAGTATAGGAGTCGGCATGAGCAGCGAGCGCGTGGATGCATAGAATGCCGGGTAATGAGGTGGAGCCGCGACTCTCCCGAGCTTGTATATACATATATATATATATATGTATACAAGAGACGGCCGCACCCTTTGTAGTATGCGAGCGCCTTCCTTTACCTTACGACCCACCTTCTATACGTATATAGCTCTCTCGCCCAGAACTATATAATACTTCGAGGCAAGATGTATAACATGTATATGGGTGGTACAGATGTGTGCGACGCGACTGTCTCACGAACGGACGATTTGTGTGCGGACGCTAGCGCTTCTGTGGACCAGAGAGGGGGAGCATCGGGGTCTACAGTCAGTAGGGTACTGTCGGTGTATTATATACGGAGGAGCAGCAGTAGCAACTCACGGATTACAGCGTGCCGCGAGCGCCTGCCTGAGTGGATGCCTGTAGGGATCATAGGGGAGCATATAAGTGTAACTTGGGTATATGCAGCGGCATGGAGACTGTCTGCGAGGATCATCAAACGATTAATCGTACAAATTTTGTCGAACGTATATTAAAATTGAATAATATCCATCGAGCTGTTCCAGAATCATCACAGAAGTGCGTGTTTATTCAAAGATGACGAAATTTGATGGAAATCTAATAAAACTTGGAAAATTCATTCGAATCTTTGTGAAACGTACCCTTTTTACCCCCCGATGAAACTCTGCACAACAAAAACAACAACAACGGGTATGCTTGCTCGCTCGAATCTCGTCAATTTAATGACTCCCCCATGCTATAATTATGTACAATACGTATATGTAGGATAAAATATGCCTTACGGCCGAGGCGCAGCCGAGCCGAAGGGGAAAAAGAGCCGTTTAACGTCATGATTCGAGAGGCTATACGTGCGATTGCACAAAAATGCTCGATTACCTGTGCGCACACTTGGAAGGATCGCCCAGCAGCGTCGTCCCCAGAGTCGGGTTTTCCAGAGTGATACCTTGTACGTATGAGCGTCGTGCGGCAAATTGTTATACGACTCTATTACACGAGGGACTCCAAACTATGCGGACGATGATGAAACAACGGAGCGATCTTCATGATCCACACGAGTCGACGATTGACAGTTACGATCTCATCATCAGCCCTCTCGTGCGTGTGCGTATAATTTAAACCCCGAGTGAACTTAAGATCCAAGCAAAGCGCGTATACGAGTGTGCGTCTTTGCAACCTACCCTCCGCATCGAAGAAGTCAGTTTATGGTCACGAAGGCCTCGTCACCCCCGGCATTGATGGATATAATACCCATCATCGCAGCAACACCTCGACACCCGATGATCATTCGACGCGCACCCCGCGGGCGGGACGGACTTTGCCCGATGACTAAATATACACGCATCGCGGGACCCTCGCGGCCGACCTTCGACTCGCCGCGACTTTACGGTATTACATGCATATAAACATTATACTCGTGTGTACTTATATATATCCGGACGCAATGCACAGCTCCTCTATATTCCTACGACGTTCGTCCGACGGAGCGCGTCGGCCCGCGCTCGTACGCTCAGACGGATGGCGCTCGATATCGGGAGTCGGGAATATGCATGACGGACGGAGGTTATTACCGCACGCGGCCAAAAGAGGGCGAGCGAGGACGAGGAGAGTCGGCTGATGCATATGCATGCGGGGGGTTGGGGGGCCCACACCCGCGGGAGACGACGATATCGGGACGAAAAAAAGAAAAAAGGAGTTCGCGCGCGGCGGCAGCGCAGTTGTAAGCCGGCACGGGAGAGGGAGAGGAAGGAAGCGAGCTGGGGCTCGTATCTTTGTGCATACATATATGCTTGTGCGCACTTACTTGCTTGCTCGCTTACACCTCTCTCTACGACAGGAAGAGAGCGCGGTACGGTTCCGTTGTCGACCGGCGAACCGAGGGATGGGTGTTTTTTGTGCTGCTTCTTCTTCGGTTCGTAAACTTTGGCTGCGCAAAAGCGATGGTGCGAGGTAACCGCCCCGGCCGACGTGTGGCTTTAACCTCGTCAGCGGACTCGACGCGGCTCGACCGAACGATCATCTCGATTCCAAAACCCGGAGTCCGAACGGCGCCTTCCTTACGATACGACGGAACAATCAGAGCGTACTTTTTGTGCATGTCCTTTACTCTTCTCGTTCGATCAACCGTCCCAGCAGTTTTAGCGATCTTGTTGTCCCCAACCATACGGAAGGGTCACCGTGCTTTTCTTCCGTTTGAAGATCCGTGTGTACTATCGAGGCCTTGCGTTCGCGGTCCTGTAAAATCGAATCCAACGAGAAAGAGTCCGGATCGGTACACCGCGGCCCAGAGCTCCCGACGCGCAAGCGTCACCGTACCGCGGGTATTCATGCACCCGTCAAACGCGACGCCGCGTCGGCATTATAATAGCCCCGGGCCGGGCGGGCAAAAACGCCGAGCGTTCCAAGTACGAAGACGAAGAAGGGGGCAAAAACACGGGCCGAGACATTAATCAGGGAAAACCGACCGAGCCCTCCTCGCCCACGCGCGCACCGTGCCCGTGCACTTATCAGCCGCAGCAGCAGCAGCGCAGCGAAAGACAAAAGTGCAAAAAAGGGGATCGGCCCGAGCGCGACCCTTCACGGGCGTAAGTGCACGCGTGCGCATACGCGCAAAAAGCCGAAGCGCAGAGGGGGAGGAAAAAGCCGCACCGGGACGGGGAAGGAGAAGCTGGGGAGCGACGTACGTGTGTGGGAGGCGAGGGCAGCGGATCGCGCACCCCGCCCAGTCCGAGTCGCCTACTGTCACCGTTAATAATACCTCTCGGGGCCCGTCCTAGTGATGTATCTCGTCCCTTCCCCTCCCTCTCGCTCTCGCGCGTGTCGTGCGCGGGATCTCCTCGGCGTTTGGCCCTCGGTGTTGAGTCCGCTCGCGCATACACGCGCGCGAAGCTGGGAGGGTCCCGCCGCGCGTGCATCCGAGCGGCGGCACGCGCGTGTGGTCGCGAGCGAGCGGAAGAGGGTGCGATGGCGATGATCGCGGGGTAATGGGAGATTTTTCCGAGGGCCGCCCGTAGGGATGCACGATACACGGGGGGCGTGGGCCTTGCCGGGGCAAAGCGCGCACTCTGTTGGCGGTTTTTTTTTTTTTTTTTTTTTTTTTTTTTTCTTTTTTTTTTTGTTTTTTTTTTTTTTTTCTTTGTTCACAAAGCGATGCGTGTAATTATATACCACGCGTGCAATTGGATTATTCATTCAAGGCTGATGATCGAGCGCCGAGTCGTGTCTTTGTGCCGCCTCCGTGCGCGCCATATATTATATTTGAGAATTCAAAATTTATATAGGTGTCAAAGCAAATACGTACGTATATTTCGTATGTTGATGCGCGTATACCTGTACACAGAGAACCCTCGAGTGTTATTTATGGCGAAAACGGTGATTAATTTAATTAGATAAAAATAAATATACGGCGTTTGGAAAAAATGGCGATCGCTATCCACCGCGTAGCTTTTACGCGTATGTGGGACTTGTTAATTACCCAGGCGCACAAGGTTGTGCGAATCATTATGATACAATACATACGTGTATTTTAAAGCCGAACGGAGAAAAAAAAAAAAATCTTCCACGTTCCGACGAAAAAGCGTTGAATTCGACTCCTTCCGAATCAGCAAACTTTATCCCGGTACCCCGATGAAACTCATATTGGTGATAAAATGGGCGGCGAGACCCGCGTTTGCAAGAACAAACGAGCCTCGCTGCGTTCGACCGCGCATCAGCCGCGAGCACGCGCCACTTGACTCGAGATTTTCTCCGGGAAAACCATTCGCGCGTATACAATGCCGCCCGTAATAAAGTAGTAACGATGATCGCGGCGGAAAACACGTGTCCGCAACTACACTGGTAATAAGCAATCTGACGTCGGGCACGTCGCGCGGTTCGGAAGGAGCGGTTCAATCCTTGCGACGCCAAACACGAAGAGGAGGAGGAGCTCTATATGCTGTACGCGCTGGCTTAAATTTTCCCGAGAGCGCGCGTGCAACACTTGCAATGATGGGCTATACACCCGCGCGCGCGCAGCCTGTATCCTACTCCGGCGGTAGCGACCAGCGACGCCAACCAGTGGCGGAGAGAAAAGAAAAAACGCGCACACCTACTTCTTTGTGCACTTACCTACCTACCTACCTGTATTATACATATACCTCCTTGCGATCCTCGCCCGGCCGCGTGGCCAGTCTTGCATGAAAACGACGTCCGCGTACTTATAGCGCGTACGCGCATATAGTACTTGTACACAGGCACGGCCCGAAGGTTCCGCTTTACGCTCGGCGCCCCTCGCGAGCTGCGGAGGAGGAGACCTCAGCGACCACGCATTATTATACCGGGCTCTCCTCTATCTCCCTGCGCTAAAATATATTTATCTGATCCTTCCCCATCTTCCTTTTACTCCGCCTCCTCCTCCTTCCTCTGCGCCGTGTATAGTATCAAGTTATACTGCCGACTCATCCTTCTCCTTCGTTTCATTTTTACGATCTATTTCGGCATCTTGTAAGTATATATACCTACATCGTATGCAGGGCATACGGGCCGCGCTTCCTCTCTTGGCCAAGCTGCGTCTCGTACCTATATACAAGACATCGCGTCGTAATAGGTTCCCATCCATCCTATGTGTATGTATATAGGCACTCGTACATTTGCATAATCAACTTTTCGAGGTGTTCTTGTGTCCTTTTTTTTCGGGTCGCCGGGGGGATTCGGATCTGGAAGCCGTGTCCCGAGCTGTGTAGCATCGGATGTTGTTCCGTCGATCGGGATTGGTTCTTTTTTTTTGTTCTCGGTGACGGTCGAGTCGAATTCGTGCGCGCGCGATCCGTAGTCCGCGTTGCATCGTATACATACCATGCATAGAGCGCGCCTCGCTTTTTGCCTTCGGCGTTTCGCTGTTTAAACGGGTGACGCGTATATATATATAATAACGCGGGGGGGCCTTGAGCGGCCGTGACTGTACTCGGTGTGTCTTATAGCGAGTACAACTATTATTGGTGACCGACGTAACTTAACATAATTATCATGCTCGAAAGTGTTTTATGATCTCTCTCGTGCAGCCGCGGTCGTGCGCGCGGGGAGTTATAACACGTAAACGTATACAGGAGTATACATATTTTTCTCGTTGCTACAATTACCAGTGCGTAAAGGTATCGTAAGATTTATTTTTGTAACACGCGTTCGATGTAATTGTCGCGTTGCGGGGTTACTTATTGTACATCGTCTGTTGCAATGATTTTACCTTTTTTCTCCCCGTTAAGAGCCCACTTGGAGGATGATCGATTAACGCGTTGCTCGTCGCGAGATATGTGCGGATGGAATATAGTAATTAATAAAAGAAACCTGCTCCGAGCTGTATAACGAGGCGCGATATTAACGTGTGATTGGTGAGCCGTGGAGTATGATTCTTTTACAAAGTGATCATAATTGCCGCGGTAATGCGACGTCCATTAGCCGAGCTACCATTAATATTCCGAAAACACTTCCAGTCCGCGGCAACAACAAGTATCGTCGAACGAATTAATACAACGATTTTCGAGGAAAATAACACGCGCTAATCGACGACGATCAAAAACGCAAAATTGCCCTCGCCGTAACCATACGTATGTATACTTGACAATGCGCATCACGCGCGCCAGAGTAAGAAAAGAAAAAAAGAAAAAAAAAAAAAACCAACACATCACGTCGCGCCTTTAGAGAGCGAAAATTGAAATAACACGTGGTTCGATGAAATATCCCCCCTAATGAACCTCTCATCGCGCGAAATTGCACGGCTCCTCTGGCTTTCGCGCTAACCAACAGTACACGTACGTATAAACAAGTGGGCGCTGAGACTCTGTAATAACGCAAAACGCCGTTTACCCGCACGAGAGGGATGCACCGCACGGGTAAATTCATATTGTACTTAATATCATGCACGCAAACACGGGCGAAAAGGAGGATGGGATCCGCGAAAGAAGACGCGCGGCGCCTCCGTATTTCGTATATACTTGTATATTCTACGGGCCGGTCGGGTACACGTATAATGGCACCTAATGTGCGTCCGAGAAGTACTGTACAGAGGTGGGTCCATACTCCGTACGGAGGTAAGTACCCATGCACGCGTATACAGGCGTATACAATAACAACACATCGAGCTCGATTAAACCGCAATCACGTTTTCGCATTACTCACAAGCATCCACGTATCATATATATATATACTTTGTAAACACACAAACCTGCACAGATATGCACGGTTGAGTGAGATTTACGCGCGTGTGTGTGTGTGCTATATACGAGCCGAAAGATGCGCGTGTGAGATTCCCCCGCTCGTTCGTCGGCCGATCGGGTTTATATACGTTATCTGCTCCGCCTCGTTCGTGTGTTCCTCCTCAGCCTCCTCCTCTTGTTTGTGGTTTTTTTTCCTTTTTTTTTTTTTTTTACGCCTCGATGCACGTGATGATGTATGCATACATGCAGAACAAGCTCGCGCGTGTAATACGCGTGTTTTATCGACGACCAACAGGTGTGAGATCGCTAATCGATTTTAAGGTACGGGCTTCCGAGGCTCGCGCGGATCGTACTGCGCGTGAGAGAGAGAGAGACGTTGCGATAGCCTCCGAGCCTCCCTTGTTCTTCTGCACGGCTTAATTGCGATATGGTTTCATCATGATGTCTTGGCGGTCTTGTATTTCTTCTTCGTTGTTTGAGATTCATCGGACCTGCAGATGTGTTTACATTTTTTGATGGATTGTCATGTGCCACGGTTAATAAAAGTACTAGTAGAGCGCTCTTACAAAATCCAAATTAAATCACAAGAATCGGCGAATCTCATTACGTCCGCCCTTGTATGTATACAACATCACTCTGTCCCCGTCTCCGAGCCAATCTCCCCGTCGTCCCTTTTTTTTATCCTTGCGTTTCTCTCTCTCTCTGCCCCGCGCGTGTAAGTATGAACGTCGATTGCCGCACGTATTATATATATATATACACACGCGAGTACTCAGTCCGCGTTATTACGTGCGTATATGTACACACACTGCAGCAACAGCCCGGCGCTGTGTTGGCCGGCGCACGTGGCCTACTCCGCGGCGATAATCTTGATGGATCGCCGCGGAATCGCCTCGGCGGCAGCAGGATGAGAAGTCTATATGTGCCGTGTTTAAGGCGGGGGAGGAGAAAAACGAGTCTGCTTATATCGCGTGCCGCCGAGTCTCTCTGTCATGCGATGCTGACGCAGCTGTATTATATATGCGCGGCTGTACTTTTGTCACCAGGACTGCGCCCCTTTCTGATCCTAATTCGACGGTAGCTTCCTTTTGTTACCGCCCCCCCCCCCCCTTTTTTTTGGTGGCTTTTGTTGGCTCAACGACTAGATTTTTATTGGTCGATCGTGTTTGATTCTGCTCTAGCCGATTGGTTTATTTTTTCCGTTCAACTTGCTTGACTTGCTAAAACGACTGGCATTTTTTTTTCGATCGTAAATTAGAGGTGCGTTCTACTTTTTTTATGATTCGAGAGATTTGACATTCACCGTATAGTATTATATGAGCCATTCGAAATAGAGATGGGGAAAATGAAGGTTCATCCCTCGATGATGAATATTAAGTATATATCCCGGCCTCTGTTAAAAGTTCGAGTGATTTATTTACGAGCAAATATTTATTTCATGACTGATCAGGAAGATAATATTCTTCTCCATCATCAGGATCAGGAGTTCTTTTTGATTGCGTTATTATTTTCACATAAAATTACATTGCATGACGAAAACAAAAAAAACTTGTGAGACTAAAGTGTCAATGATGTGTATATTATATATTTCATTCGTCATTACACGGGTTCGCTGCAATCCGTTTACTTGCGATTGCCACGTATAAGTTATCATGTAGATAAGTACAGATTCAAGAGACCGTGACTCGAAAACCCATATCGCTTGATGAACAATAAAGCCCATCCCCTTTCTATCCCATCCGACGCACACGAACAGATTTAACTATACTATATGAACTAGACCTGTATTTTTGATTGCTGAATTCAAATCTGACTTAAAAATTTACTCATTACCCAAAGGTTTCCTTTGAAGAGGAAAAAATCCTAGAGTTGGTGATTATAAGCTCATAAGAGTCCATACCCAACAAAACTAAGTAGATACAGCCGAGTTAGGTAAGACGCCGGAGACATTAAAATGTGTCACAACCAGACTTGTATTCAAATTCTGTGATGCTCAATCGAAAAGTGCTCGATAAAAAAAAGAAAGTAGGTGAAAATTTTTTACACAAATACCCTGTACTGCATTGTACGTGCTAAATTATAGTAATAAGTTAGTTACTAGTGCAAAGCTATAAGGTGGCGTGATTACGGCAGAGACTGTGGACCTGATTAGAAGAGAAATTCGTTGTGAAAGGCTTACGTATAATTTTGACTTTGGATTTTCAAAGCTCGTGTAGTGAGGTCAAAGGATTAGGGAGCTGAGGTGGAATCCGATCTTAGAAGCTCTAGAGTTTTCAGGCTCTAAGGAAACAATCTAAGGGTGCTGAGGTTCAACAGCTTTATGATGTACGTTGTTGGATTAAAAAAGCTCATATTGAGGGTTTGGTAGTTTTAAACATCTTACACGATACACGCGGATCATTGGATTTTCCATACTTGAGGGGTCAAGATTAAAAGCTCATGCATTACAAGAGCAAATATTACGAGACTGCCGGATATTGGCCAATCCTAGTATTTTTTGTGTGCTGAAAAATAGCCTGACCATGGAAGTAAATCCACATTTGATTATATTCTTATACATTTAGCGGCTTAAAATGTTTGAAAGCAGGGTTGTCTCTTTTACTTTTTTATTCGTCGTGGGACTTTTTTGTTATTACTCATAATAATAGTTATAATAATGATTGTAAAAAGACAGGGAATTAAGGTCAATTGTGTGCAGAGAACAGAGAGGCTAAAAAGGGAAAGGAGCTGCTCCTTTTCTGTGACCGAACAATGTTTCATAAGTATGAAAACGGCATCGGAGCCCCGGTGAGTCACCATCTCATGTAAAACGGTGACACGCAGACGTCGCGCCGTTGCGCAGTCGTGAACCCATCCAGCGGTGCTTATAAAACAGCAACAACAGCAACAACGGCAAAGAAAAGCGCACATGTATGGGTACTTCAATAAAAAAAATCATACGCGTATATACGGTCGCACGGACAAATGGGATACGTAATGTACGTACACGTATACGTACAAGGGAAGCGAGCTCGACACGAAAGTTGACAAAATCGGCGAACAAAGAAAGGAAGAAATCGCGGCGTTCTCATAATCCAACCTCGACGACGTACTCGCTCATTCATTCGCAACTCTCGTGCTCCCAAATCGCGTCCCGATCCCCCTCTCGCCCCGGTCGCTCCCCGCGTGCGGCAAATATAATAACTCTGTTTGAAAAAAAAAAAAAAAAAAAAAAAAAGCCAACGACAAAATAACACGGGTGTGGGAAGATGCGAAAAAAAAAAGAAGGCAAAGTGGACCCGCGAAAGGCTAGCTGCAGTGTATCCCGAACGCAAAACGGGGAGGGGCGGGAAGGGGGAGAGATAACAGTTATTGCATTGCGGTGCATTGTATTTTGTTTTGCTCCAAAGGAGGGAGGTAGAGCCGCGCACAATTTATTCGCGCGCACGCGATCATCACTCCCGACGTTTCGCTTCCTCGAGCGGAGTATACAGAGTACAGGCACAGCGTGCGCAGAGTCATCTCTCCCTGCTCCCCTTCCACTGTCCATCCACCTTCTCTCCTTCCTATACTCCTTGCGAATATGCATACGCATATGCTTGCTCGTACGCGCGTGAATCGACGCCTCGCGGTTCGTGTGTGCGTGCAATCGTAGGTGGATATACGTCTTTCTATTATACCCTGCACGCGCCTCACTCTCACTGCTGCGATGCACACGCCCGTGGACTCGATCACGCCCATTTCAACCATATATATATCCTTTCGATGTGTGCCACGAGCAATGCGCATCTGCTGCTCCGGCCTCGCCGTATTTTTCATTTTTTTTTTTTTTTTTTTCCGTTCCGCAGCTCCTCTCGAGAAATCGATATTTTTGCCGCGCGAGCCGGAGAGAAGCAGCACTCCTTAATTGCTATCCCGCCGTTGCGATGGGACGCCGAGAAAACGCTCACGCGTCGCTTTTATTAACTTTACGTTCCTCGGCGCGGATTTCGTTTTACTCTCAAAGCTAGCGTGCGCGCGGGGATTTAAATTTCGATGCGGTGAAAATGTTTTTTTTCAACCTGATGTACGTACACAGTATTTGTTCGCAACAGGCGACGAGCGTGTCGATTCTTCGCGACGCCGTAATGATGCGGCGCGGAGGGGGGGGGGGGGGAACAGGGCGGGGTGATTCGGGGGGGGGAAACGGGGGGCTTTTTGCGTGTGTTTTGCAAAACGAGCGTGGGCGGCGCAGGGGGGGCGGGGGGCCGGTTCCCGGCGGCGCGTGGGGGGGGGGGGGGGGGGGGGGGGGGGGGGGGAAACAAGGCGGGTTGATTCGGCGAGGGGAAACGATGTGATTTTTGCGTGTATTTTGCAAAACGAGCGTCGACGGCGCGGACCGTATGATTACGCGTCTGGCTGCGAGGTCCGTTCGAAAAGGCCTCCGCGGCTAATGACGGAGAAAGCGTCGGGCGCGACCATTTGCCCGTTCGGGACTTTGTCACGCCCATAATGCTCGGCCGCGCTGGTGCGAGGGGGGTTAGTCACACGCGCGGACCGCAATATGCATACAGCGCGCGGCCGGTGTAAATTATGATTCAGCATTACTCGCGGAAAAATGCGTAAGACTGTTCGCGTCTCGCGCCGCGTGACACTGTATTTATGCGTGTCCCTCGAGCGCGGGTATGCCTCTGCTCGTTCGATGGATGTATGATTCTAGGCGTACGTATCTTGCGGAGTAACTGCGCGATGTGAAATTTATCGGGAATGATGCGCGAGACAAGCTTTCGGACGGGGGGGAAAAAAAATGGGTATCGACGGATAACGCGTGAATTTGTATTGTTGGAGCAAAGAGAAACGGAGTGCTTAATTTACGCTGAATATTTTTCATCAGAGACATAAAAACTTGCGCGATAAGGTTGCAAAATTGATTGGGGCACATTTTCATTATCATCGATTATTTTTTTTGTTCTCAGAACATACAAATAATTATTTTATAAGGGAAAAAACCTAAGCCAATATTTATTTTTCCCCGACTGTAGGTAATAGTTCTGGGGAAAAATCCATCTTGCTAGCCATTTTGGATGTTTTTAAAATTTCAAGGCAAAAATATGCACCATAATAAACTTC